>PVKC010030000.1:0-14921 GCA_004027635.1 Crocidura indochinensis | reverse complement strand
CACAATGACAAATCTTACAGATAGGGATAGAATACTAAAAGCAGCAAGATCAAAAAGAGAAATCACATTTAAGGGAGCATCCTTGAGATTTACAGCAGACCTGTCACAAGAAACCCTCAAGTCCGGAAGGCAGCGTTGGAACATAGTTACAAAACTCAATGAAATAAATGCTTCACCTAGAATAGTACACCCAGCCAGACTCACTTTCAGGTTTGAAGGAAGTATACATAGCTTCACAGATAAACAACAACTCAGAAACTTTGCAGACTCAAAGCCAGCCTTAAAAGAAAAATTGAAAGGTCTACTTTAAGACAAGACTGACCAATAGACACACCAACCTTCTACACGGAGATGGTATTAAATCCCATGATAATTACCTCTCTCAATGACAATGGACTAAGAGTTCAAAATTTCTAAGGACCAGAAAGCCAGCAAGCAGGGTTTTTTTTCCTGTATGTGGCTCCAATTTCCTTGAACCTCTGGGGCCGTGACTTGCATAGACAGTGGAGGTGCAGAGTATCACATACCTCACCCAACCCTTGTCAAATCACAGGTTCAGATGTTTTGTCTTCTCATCCAACCCCCTCCAACCCAGTGGCTTAGAAGTTTTGACTTTTTTAATTGGGACAACTGAGTTACAACACCCGAACACATTCCAATTAAATGGAAATCAAATATTTCAATCTGGATTCCCCAGTGGCCCAAGACCAGTACAATATTAGGGGTACTGAAAAGCTTAGTTCATGAGCAACTAAGACTAGGACACATTGAAACCACCCTTTCTGAATGGAATCCAAAGTCTTTGTAATACCAAAAAAGGTCAGGTAGCTGAAAACTTTTATTTAAGAGTTGTCAATTCATCCGTGGTTCCTATGAGAAAATTACAGAATGGCCTACCTTCATCAGCAGCCATCCCAAAAGACTGGCCTTTGATAGTAATTTATTTAAAATATTGGTTTTATAATATTCCCATTCATCCAAAAGACAGAAAGCACTTTAACTTTTCAGTTCCTTTAGCCCCCAGGTGGTGTTTCATAACTATTTTGTCTCAGGGCATGGCAAACTCACTCACTCACTCACAATGTGTCAATATTTTGTTGACACAGTAAAAAGTTTACAATGTTTAGATTGCACATTATATAGACAGCATATTGATTTCTTGATCTACAGACAGATAATTATAATATTTGTATGAATATAAAACCTACCTGCAGGCTTCTGGTTTATTAAGAGCCATAGAAAAAATTCAGTCTTTGCCTTTATTTCAAAATCTGGGTTTCATATGGAGGGCACCTCAGTGCACCCCCAAAAGATCTCTATTTATCAGAAAAATCTAATTTTTCAAAAATAAATTTTAGGTGACATAAATTGGATTCATCCCTTCCTTGGGCTTTCAAACTCTGATCTCAACAACCTATTTAGCACACTGGACAGATATCCAGACTTAAATAACCCCAGGAATTTAACTCAAAGGCTCAAAAGGAATTGAATTTCTTCATAGACTGGTTTCAAAAGTCCTATCTTTCCAGGTTTACACCTGGAGAGAAGGTATGATTTTTAATTTTCACTTCTCCCATAGCTGTTATTGCTTAGCTGTCTATAGAATGGGTTTATTTATACAACAAGCAACCTCATACTTTTGTGTCCTATTTAGAATTGATCACTGCTCTTATTATCAAAGCAAGGCTTAGAGTGGGTTTTGATCCTGAAATAATAGTCCTGCCAAAAAAGAAAACAGAATGCACACTATATCTCATTGAGCCCCTATCAGATTTTTCCAAGAGGAATTTATTCCCATTATTCTGCCAGAAAAGCCAGGAATTTTTCAGGACACATTTTGTATTTTCTTCAATTATCTGTTCCTCCTTTATACCTGACACCCCTGTGTTTTACATTGAAGGGTTATCATTAGGTAAAGGCAGTATCACTTGCTTTTCACTGACCACAAAAATGCATATAAATTACCAGTCAACAAGTGTAACTTGCTACTTTAAATTACTATCACATGTTTCAGAGCCATACAATATAGCAAGCAGCTTAGCTTGTGTAGTTGGCCTTTTCCCTCAGATTGTTACTGCCTCCATAAATGGCCAAGGTTCAGGAATTGCTCCAGCAACTACAAGTTCTTCTACAAAAGCATTCTGAGCCATTCTTCATCACTCACATAAGAGCCCATTCTAGGCTCTCATGGCTGATGGCTCAAGAAAATAAAACTTCTGAATATTTAGCCATACCAATATTTAAGTCATTTGAAGAAGAACATGCAACACTCCATACAAATGTCTGCTGCTATTCTATGGAGGAAAGCCAGACAGATTGTTGATATATGTGCCATTTGTGTACCTTTGCATAAAAGAATACATGTAGCTGGGCCAAACCACAAGGTTTACAAACAAATGAATTATGGCAAATGGATATTACACATGTTGACTTTTTTTGTTTGTTTGTTTTTTGGCTACACCCAGTGATGCTCAGGGGTTACTCATGGATATGTGCTCAGAAATTGCTCCTGATTTCAGGGGCCTTATAAAATGTCGGGGGATCAAACCAGGGTCCATCCTAGGCTAGCATGTGCAAGGAAGATGCCTTATTGCTGTGCCAACGCTCTGGCCCCACATGTTGACTTTTCTTCAAAGAAACCTTATCTCCATGTGGTGGTCAATACATATTCTTATCTTCTCTGGGCAACACCTTTGACTTCTTTTTTTTTTTTTTTTGGTTTTTGGGTCACACCTGGCAGTGCTCAGGGGTTACTCCTGGCTCCATGCTCAGAAATTGCTCCTGGCAGGCACGGGGGCCCATATGGGGCACAGGGATTTGAACCAATGACCTTTTGCATGAAAGGTAAATGCCTTACCTACATGCTACTTCCTGGGCCCAACTCCTATAACTTCTGAAAGAGCTAAAGCTGTTTGCACATTCATGCTACAATCTTTTTCTTTTATGAACTTTCCCCAATCCATAAAGAAGGACAATATCCCTGCCTATACCATTTTCCATATATACTGAGAACTCCACCAAAAATCTTAAAAAGTAAGAAGAAGAATCCTTCCTGCATTTTTGAGATAAAAACAATAGTATTTATTGATTTCCAGAAACAGCATTTCTCAATTTCCCAGTGATATGGGCAGAGAGAACTCAATGCTCAATGGGCAGAGCATATGTTTTGCAGGCAGGAGGCCTGGGTTTGATCTATGAAATTATGGTGGTTTTCTGTACCAACGCCAGGATTCTACCTTTTATTAGGACAGATCCTAGAATTGCCTGGACACCTACTTATCCCAGGGTGGGCTCAGTTGCCACCCTAATGACGATTTGGGAATTAGCAATGACTTGCTTTCTAGGCAGGTTTCTCTGACTCTCCACATAGCAGTGAAATATACCAAGATCCACTTCATAATACTCTGAATTTGTTATGGGGTATGTGCTATCATCAAGATCTCTAATTACTGAAGCCTGAATGTGACAACCATAATTTGGTAGAACTTTTCCTAAGATCATGAGGAAAGACTTTGGGGTTAGACAAATTAGTATGCCTGGAACCTGTAGTTGGTGTTAGGGTGTTTCATGAGTCAGGATACCTGTTTTTAGGCCAAAATCCCCTTTCTTTCTATTTTCCCCAACTTTTGCTGCACTTATGCAAAAATTTGCAACCCGTTTTATCTTTTAGATAAGGATTCTACCTTTTTCTTAGAATTTTGTGACACAAATTACTTTGATTGACCCTACATTTTCTGCATTTTTCTATAAAGTTTATAAAGGGGAGGTGTTGGAATGTGGTTTTTACTCTATTCAAGATAATTCTTTGCTGGTGCTTGTCACTCATTGAATTGAAGCACCTTCGGATTGAAGAGCCTTTTGGATTGTGCCTTTTCCCTATATGTTCTCCAACCAAGTGTGTGGTCTTTTGCTTCCCAATAATCTCCCTAGGTCTCAAGGAGAAACTGCTTGTGGTTTTGGTTTTCTGCAACTGAGCTATCTGCCTGCTGGCCATAGCATTAGGAGTGGAAATATTGTAGTGGAATTTTCCTGGATCTGTACCATTCTCTTCAACTTTGTGTAGATTATTTCCTCTGCTGGCAATTTTTCCCAGACCTTCTTCTCTCAGTCCCTTGGGATTGGGCCATGAAGCTTACACTTCACCCAAGTTTTCCAATTTTTCTGCATAAAAGACCAAATAGGGTCTGGGAAGATAACTATAGGGCACTGGACATGCCTAGCATGAACTCAGGCTCTAGTTTAATCCCTGATAGCTCCAAGGGTCCCTAGAACTCTTGAACATCACTTTGTCACTGCATCTGAACATTAAAACATCCAATTCTGTTAGCCTTACCTCTCTTTGAGAGGAGGTCCATTCCCCCAAATTACCAAAATTATATGTTTTCACTTTATTCTCAACTCTAGCCAATCATAAGCATATAATCATTTAGAAAGATACATCATGAAGATGTGCTAAAAATAAGTTCACTTTGTGCATTTGCTTTAGAAAATATTCTTGCTGATGTGTGCAACATCCTTTATTTGGTTATCTTTTGTAAAACACAACTAACATAGCTCCGTTTGTAGGTCAGTACAATGTTGAGGTGTGATGAAGAAATTCACAATTTTGAAAGTGAAGTAAGTTCTTGGTGGCTTCTTTGGCTAACACAAAAATTTCTTGACAGAGGAAAGTCTTAAAGCAGTTTAAAGAAATAGATAATATTCTTTTTTTGTTTGTTTGTTTTTGGGTCACACCCGGCAGTGCTCAGGGGTTACTCCTGGCTCCATGCTCAGAAATTGCTCCTGGCAGGCACGGGGGATCATATGGGGCACCGGGATTCGAACCGATGACCTTTTGCATGAAAGGTAAACGCCTTACCTCCATGCTATCTCCCCGGCCCCGAAATAGATAATATTCTATCTTGATGCATGAAATCCCATAATGTGCTCCCCATCCCAAGAAAATAAAATTACTTGTAAAATGCTTCAAGGCAAAAACTATTAAATTATTTTCTTATTATGCCCAAATGAATAGAAAAAATGCTTCTAATTTCCATTTCCAGATGACATTCTGCAAAATAGGTGAAGCAAAAAGAAGTTTCCATATATACTGAGAATTCCACCAACAATTTAAAGAAGTTAAAATAAAAAGATAATCTTTTCTGTATGTTTGTTTTAGATAACAACAATAGCATTTCTCAATTTCCAGAAAAGAATGAAAATACTAGTGATATGGACAGATTTTAAAAACATTTAAAACAGAACTCAGCTGCAGAGAGGAAGAGAGAAGAGAGGAGAGAGAGAGAGTAAGAGAGAGAGAGAGAAAGAGAGAGAGAGATCAATGAACAGAGCTCATGCTTTGCATGCAGAAGGCCCGGGTTTGATCCTTGACATCACATGATCAACTGAGCACCACCATGAGCAACTCTAACGCACAAAACTGTGAGGAGATTCCAAGCATCATTGGCTGTAAACCTCAAACAAAGATAAGCATAAAACAAACTAAAATGAAACAAACTCACTTTAAAGTCCATATAACAACCAATATATTTGAAGTTCCTGTCACATAATTTTCTTAGACTGTTTTGGGCACAGGAATTGGATTAAATTATAGTAGCAGACATATTTTGATGTCTTCCTACTTTTCTTTTGTGTTTATTATTTTGCTCTAATACATATATATACATATATGTATACACACATTGGCATCACTGTGTCTTCCATACAAAACAGTATAAATAATTTGTAGATTTAAGGTATAGCACCTTAGAACTTAATGGGATAGTTTGAATTGGTAAAATAACACTTATTAACCCTTTTTAGAAACCCATAAGGAAAAGAGCAAGGAAGTTGTGTGCCATGAGCCAACTGCTACTCACTGGATCTTCATGGTAGCTACTTCGAGAAGTATGCCATTTTATAAGAACACTGAGACAAAAAAATATGTTATTTCAGTTGAATTTTCAGAACTAATGGTTTAGACAGAATTAAATCTTAGTTCCAAAGGCTCCAAATCTCAAACAAATCTTAAAAACAAAAAGAAGAAAGAAATCATACAAATTATTTCTATTCCTTTTGAAAAATCTGAGTGCTTTAGGTTTCAAGACTCACTGATGGACAAATTCCCTAACACCATGAATGAGTGAAATAATCCACAAAACCCTTCTCTGAAATGACAGAGAAATAGGTAGGTCAGATTTGGTTCTGATTTGCCATATGTCCACACCCACATGAGCTCCATGAAAAGGAAGAAGGAAAACAGAGTAACAATGACATATGACTTGTTTGATACCTTGGGAAATTGCCAAACAAAACAGGTGCTAAGTCATAAGCCCTTGGATAGTTATACAACTATTTATTGGAGTTCTCTCTGACATTGTCACTAAAGGCATCTTTAAGGATATGGTGCCATTGGACAAGCAAGTAGAAGAAAAGATAAATAAATGGCTAAGAAAAGATAAACAAAAAAGATAAACATTACATCAAGAAGCTTCTGCACATCAAAGGAAACAATGACCAAAATACAAAAACACCCCACTGAGAGAATATTTTTGCCCACCACTCATCTGTTGGAGGGTTACTATCCAAGATGTAAAAAGCACTGATAATACAAGGTATTTATAAGTAAAAACATCTAATCCCATCTCTCCAAAAATAGGGAGAAGAGATAGACAGGAATTTCTTCAGGGAAAAAATATAACTGGCTAAAAGACATATGGAAAAATGCTCTATATCACTAATCAAGAGGGAAATGCAAATCAAAGCAACATTTGCAATATCAATGTACATCAAAGAGAGGGTGGTACACATAAAAAAGATCAACATTAACCAGTGTTGGTGTGGAAGGAAGGTGTGGGTGGCCCTCTTGTTGGAAAACAATATGGCATTTCTCAAAAAAAAATCTAGGCATCAAGCTTCCATAAAACTCAGCAATTCCAATACTTGGAATATATTTTAAGGTACCCAAATCACAATGTAGAGCTATCTTGTTTTCAAACCCCAACTTCTTGGCCCTTCCAGCAGATCCTGGTACAATGAAAACATTTATTTGACTATGTTATTATTTGTCTCAGTCTCTATATCCATCCCTTTCAAGGAAGCAATTCTTTCAGGTTCTATTTTGGGCTTTATTATTGTCTTTGCAAATACTCAGTAGGTGAATTCACTTATTTCACAATTCTCTAGGCCTATGAACCTACTCTACATTACAGGTTGAAAAAGAAAGAAGTCTACAGAAACATATGTATCTCCATATGAAACATATATGGAAAAATTATTGACACCATTATTATTTTCTTTGAGGAATTCATATCAACTATAATTATGTGTGACACTATAAAAGCAATATGAAGTTGTTCCAACTAACCATTTCTTCAAATATATCATGTGGAATATTAGATAAACCAACATGTTTTATTATAGCTTCCTCATCAAAAATAATTTTTCCTTTTTATTAAGATATTCTTTTCCTTAGATTTACTGTCACCAGAACAGCATCTACCTTCATATAACAAAGAGAAATAAGATCACTTAACAAGTAAATATATCTATATTTTTTCTTTTAAAATATTTTTATTTTAGGGAACTTGATTTGTAATACTTTTAATGGTTAGGGTTTCCTGCATAAAACATTTCAGCACTATGACCTCCATCGTAGGAAATTTGATTTTGAAAAATTAAGATAAGAGTGGGGACTATTTTTAGAATTTGGGGGCCATACCTATCTGTGCTCAGGGATTATTTCTGGCTCTGTACTCAGGTATTACTCCTGGTGACTATACGTCATGGGACCACATATAGTGTTGAGAATTAAATCTGCAATGGCCTCATGCAAGGCTAGTGCCCTACATGCCATACCCAAGATTGGGTCTCATTGGCCAAAATATTTTTATTCAAGTAAGCAGGTATGATCACTAAGAAAAATATAATGTTTTATATTTAAATGTTTTGATATTCTGTATTATATTTTTTAATATAGAGAATTTTATGATCAAAAGCATTTATTATCTTTATTCATAGAAACAATAAACTAGAAAGAATATTGTACTTCTAAATACTGAAGAATTACTCAGAAGAGAAAGAATCCAGAAAGGTAAAGTACATGGGTAAAGAATCCATGGTGATCAATTGGCCTGGTCCATTTGTGTCACGTTCACAGCAGAAAGTATTGCTTTTTTTATTTTTTTACTTCATTTTGTCCTTTAGTGAGTTATCTCAAAACTAAAGCCGATCATTTTTCCTTTCCACTTCTTCAGGGAGGAAGGGTGGAGACATTTTATTTTTAAAATTGCTAGCCTTGATAGTCTACAGATAAATCATAAAGTGCCTTTCCTTTCTTTCATCATCTTCTTGGTTGGATTTATAGGCCAATTCTGTCATTTCTCTAAATTGCACCATAAATTAGAAGTGTACATCTGCTCCCACTGCAACAGGCTCTACTGTGCAGAGCAGTGAAAAATCTCTCACTCTTGACCTTCTTTTTTCTGCAGAGGCAGCCACCATCAAGACCATTGGTTCCCAGAATCAGCAGAAATAGCCTGTAGGCTTGGGACAAGAAAATTTTGTTGCTTCTCTGTATTTGACAGAGTGACCACACTGTCAACATACACTCCATCCATCTGTTGGGAAACAACAAAGCTCATTTCCCAGCAGGCATGAGAATGTATCTTTCCTTCCAACATGCAAGTTATTGTGACCTTGGAAGTTTGTTGGAAAGATTGGTACAAGGATGATGACTTCCAAAAATTCCTCAGTAGATAGACACCCTCTCCTTTCCCTCCATGTGATTCTCTCTAGAAACATGTACGGTGGAGATAAAGGAGAAAGGTGATCAGGGTGAAATCACACCCAAGAGCTCTACAGATTACATGAGGGAGGAATAATGGTGTGCTCTCTCCAGGAATATGCACAGAGGAACACCGTGTGCTCATTCCAGGGACATGGATGGAGAAGACTTAAGATTCTTCAGGAGGGTTCTGTCTGCAAGCTGTGGGTAGGAGGGGAGTATGTACCCCAGAAGCCCATTTTGCTGCCAATGCTATCTTTTATATCAGTCTCTGCAACTGGAAAAAATGAACTTATCCGTGTCTAATTTAGCATTTTGGGGTGTTGACCAGAAAAGATGAGTGGCCTCATACATCAAAGTGGGTGCTAAGGCTTGGGGCCAAGTAGACTGATAACTAGATGCCTGGATTTTTACTAATACAGGTTTCTAAATGCTAATCAAATATTTCATATCAATATCATGAAGGTAAAATTCTCTTGGCCTACAGAGCTTAGTGGCTTTGAAAGTTTCTAACTGTGATCTTCGATAATATGAGGATATTTTTATGCAGGTATTATATAATATGAAGAGTGTTTAAAATATTCTGCATATCTCACAAGACAATATTATTCTCAGTAGTCTGCCTGTGAGAGACATTTTTCATTCACTTCCATTCTTACTTTTTAACTACAGTTTTTATTAAGAAATGAGAAATTGGGGCCTGGGAGATAGCATGGAGGTAAGACGTTTGCCTTTCATGCAAAAGGTCATCGGTTCGAATCCCGGTGCCCCATGTGGTTCCCCCGTGCCTGCCAGGAGCAATTTCTGAGCATGGAGCCAGGAGTAACCCCTGAGCACTGCCGGGTGTGAACCAAAAAAAAAAATGAGAAATTGTAAATATTTGTTTAAATTGGTTTATAAAACAATATTATGGTTAAAAGGTTAAGCAGTTTCCATTCTATTTACATTATCTGAAACATTTCCTACCCAATAATTTTCTTTATATCAGTATCCCTAAGACCCTTAAAAGTACACTAACATCAAAATAAGCACGTTCACCCTGCAATGTTTGTGTGTTTGTATGTCTGCCTGTCTCTCTTATATACACAGACACAGAGTGTGACAAAGATTGAGGCAAATCAACTAGAGTTGCAGTCACAACAGAAATTTCCACAACATTTATTTATATTTTTGTGTGTAGAAAAAATTTTTGTGGGGCCGGGCGGTGGCGCTGGAGGTAAGGAGCCTGCCTTGCCTGCGCTAGCCTAGGACAGACCGCAGTTCGATCCCCCGGTTTCCCATATGGTCCCCCAAGCCAGGAGCGACTTCTGAGAGCATAGCCAGGAGTAACCCCTGAGCATCACTGGGTATGATCCAAAAAAACAAACAAACAAAAAAAAAAACTTTTGTAAATTCAAGCAGACTGTCTTTTTTTTTTTTTGCTTATAAAAATAATAAATTTGGTTTTCTGGTTGACAGGCAATACATTAATGTGGGCCAAATGACTCTGTAAATTCCTGACTGACAAAGAAACCCATAAAGGAACATTGTTAAATAACTTATATTCAACCATTTGATGGGTTTCCATAAATAAAAATAAGACATTGATTTGATGCATTTTTCTGTCCACTTCCTATCCTTATTGATTCCTTTGATTATATGTTTAAAGAATCCATGTTCGTTTAATTCACCATAGAGTTTTTAAAGGATTTTGACATTTTTGACTTGGCCTGTGAACACCAAGCAATGAAAAGAAAGGAGAATGAGAGAAAAATATGAATACTATGGAACATGACTTATAGATTATTGTTTTATGCTGGCTGACTTTTTTGCAAGTTAATACTACTTCTAGAATAAGAAAAAAATTCAAATTTAGTTCCCAAACAATAAAATTCAAAAACTAAGATTGAAATTTCAAAATTTCCAGCTTATGGGTCAGTATTCTTATATTTAATTATGTGAATACAGCAGCACAAATGAGGTCAGAGCATCATTTGTTCTAAAGAATTGAGTCTGACTGCAGGGAAATTGATCATTACATAGTATACATGAGCAATTTCATACTCTAAAGTCACAGAAGAAACAAACTGAAAAAATTACAAAATTCAGCAATATATGGTCTGTTCCCTATGTCATGCTACTGAGAAATGACGCTAACAAAGGTGACTATGATTTTCTTTATAGAAATGCTAGTAGGTGCCCTGAAGAAAGAAAACCAATGAAGAGAAACAATAAAGAAAATATTTAAATATAATTTTTACTACAAATTAGCCTCAACACAGACATCTAGAGGTGCCAAATAAATTCATATAAAATCAGTCTATGATAGCTCATATATTTTCCCAAAGTGTCAGAAAGCAAATTCATACCAAACATAAACAGGAAAAATGTTAAATAAACTTTGTTGGTAGGTTGTGTTACAATAAATACTTATAAAAGGAATAATATTATACCCCTAAAATATATATTGTATGTTTCCCAGTTACATTACTGCAATTTCAAATTTTTCAGAGTTTTCATTACTAGGGGCCCCTCCCAGGCCTCTTGAAAAACCTTCCCTCCCTTGCTTAGTGTTTAAATAATATCAAATGCAAATGTTAAAATAAATAGATGAAGGCAACAGACATAACAAGAGTCTAATAAAGAAAGATGACTGGGCAGCACTGGCTTGGCAGACTCAAGGTCCAGAGAGCAGGCAATGGTCACTCACCTCCTCCTTGGTCTTCTTAGAGATCACCCGGAGCCAGTCTCCAATCATGCTCAGGACAGCAGCGAAGTAAGCAAGGCCCACGAGGATCCAGAACCACACAACAGGCTTATAGAAGTCCAGGTACTCAATGTCAGAGCCCCCTGTAAGAGAGAACAGACTCCATGCCAGAGCGAATCAAATCTGTGCCAGAGAGAGAACAGACTCTGCCAGGGCACACACTAGAAGCAGCTATGCATATCGTCCAAAGGACCTAGTTGTTATTCCATACTTACATGATTCTTGAAAACCTGAATTTGTTCTTGACAGCTATGCAAATTCCTTGACAAGAAATTCATGCTAATTTTAGCATCCTGAATTCCCAAAATTTGGGATTTGTCTTTTTTGAGAGTTTGGGCCACCTGATTGTGCTCAAGGCTAATTCCTGGCTCTGTGCTCTGGGCTGATTCATGGCTCTATGTTCAGGGCTAACTCCCAGCTCTGGCTCTGGACTGACTCCTGACATCTATTTCAGGGATGGCTCCTAGCTCTCTGATCAATGATCATTTCTGGCTCTGTGCTCAAGGACCCCTTTTCAAGATGTTTAGGGACCCTTAAGCAGTGCTGAAAGTCAAACCAGGACAGGCCAGATTCAAGGTAGGCCTGAAACTTTGTGCTTTCTCTCCAGCCCTGCAGACCTGCAGATTTTTCAAGAACATGCTAAATCAGCTCTTCCTTCATTCCATACTCCTCTAGAATCCTACAACAACTTTTAATCAATGAATCAGGCACAATTCACAATGACCAAACAAGACAGAGCACTTCTACCCACAGGCAGCAAGAAAAGTTAGTGTGTATGTATGTGTGTGTGTGTGTGTGTTGTGTGTGTGTTTGTGTGTGTCTTTCCTAAAACACTTCATTGAGCCATTGAACGTAAGTTTTCAGACCTTGACTAACTGCAAGGAATTAGAAACTCAGCTATGCGGGTGGCCTACCCTATCAAACACAGGTTTGAAGCTACAAAGGTTCTAACCAGCAGAGATAAGGCAGCAGGAACCTTATATAGAGAGAGACCTGATACTAGGCCAAGTACCAGGGGAAAAATTTTAGAATCAATGCACAGAAACTGAGAGATAGGAACAGAGGAATGCACATAGCAGGAACTGAACTCAATTTACAAAAATTCAACCCAGAAACACACAACAGCTAATATATAGCCAACACACATTCAGATTGACTGCAACATTTGAGCAGGGCTCAAAAGACATAAAGTTCACTCCAGGTGATACTTAACTCAGTGCTTCAGTTCTAAAGGGTCAATGCTAGGGTTCAGGAGTGCTGAGAGCCAGGCAAGAAGTGCTTGGGAGGCCATATAGGGCAGGGATCAAACATGGGCCCTATAGTACCCCAGGCATGTGCTCTCTCCTTGCTGTCTCTTCAGATCCCAAATCAAAGAAATGCCAAAAATACTACCACTGTATAAATGAGTTGCTTATATGACATGTTTAAATCTTAAAGAATCCAAGTTAAAAGAAGTCTTGGTTTTTTATCAGGCAAATCTTGTAAGTAGACCCAATTTTTACTTCCTTATGGAATCAATAAGAATGTTCGTACTATAGAATCCAAAGTAATGGGTGTTCTAGTTATAGAAAATGCAAAATAATATGCGTTTAAAAATGGTAAGGTTTTTATTATAGAAGGTTCTATCTTTTGCAGCATTTCAAAAATGATCATTTCTGGGAAGGAAGAATTCTGATCGAGAATTAAGGCTAAGGCTATAGAGATTCACAGATGGGAGTTGTGAAATGTGTGTGGAAACTTGTTCTATGATAGCCTTGCTAGCAAATTCCATTTTTCAGATGTTTCCATTTCAATGAAACCCAACCAACATTTTTCCAAGTACTTTCTCTTTCAAAACCAGAAAAAAAAATCTCCATACAAATAGTGGTGACTCGCTCTACACAACAGTTCACCAAGATGTTGACTTGAAAGTGAGTTCAAGCACAAGAAAACATTTTTAGAAGTTTCTCTTCTGATAAACAGGATGTCACAGTTGAAGAGTAAATTAGCCTCCTCATAAAAATATCAGCAATCATCATACAAGGCTTAGCACATTCTAAATACAGGAGGGAAGAAAAATTTTCCCGTATTGCCACTTTTAGGACAAATGAACAGTCCTTAAATGTTGTAGGAAAAACTAATGGATAGAGAGTATATTGTTAAAAAAAAAAAAAAAAACCTCACAAGTCCTATTTACTTGGATAGCTCTAAGTCAGAAATTCAGGGCCACATGATTGAATTTTTTGTGCCCCAAGAATTATATCCAAAGTAAAAGAGCTGGAATGTGACAGCAATTTGCTAAAAGGAATTCACTTAAAAAATTAGGATACATTAAAAACACCATTTTTGGCTGAGGTTAGTATTAATTTTAGTCTAGCTATATTCAGGGTACTGATGGGGGACTTCTGGTTTCTGAGGGTGAAACTTCTGCCCAGATTCACACCCCACACAGCCTGATGCATCCTCTCTCCTCTCTCTCTCTCTTTCTCTCTCCCCTCTATCTCCTCTCTCTCTCTCTCTCTCTCTCTCTCTCTCTCTCTCTCTCTCTCTCTCTCTCTCTCTCTCTCCACCTGTAGTCATTCTTGAGCTCCAGCCCATCAATTGCCCCAATCCTTGCTTGGTTAATGCCCACTGGACAGAAAGAACCATCTCATTTCTCATTCCATTGGCTCAGAAGCCAATGGAAACAGGCATACAGGTCCTTTCTTGTGCATTCTGGCTCATCATTCTAAAAGCACACACAGATGCTCATAAAAATAGCACAGAGGGGTTGAGATTCCAAAGTCTCAGGGATTTGACCAGATTTTCCAAGTCCTTAAAATAACTCTCTTTCTTGGCCAGAGAGTTTGCAACAGAAGTCTAAGCCTTTTTTTTTTTTTCATTCAGGAGGCCTGGTTCGATCCCTAGTACTTCAAAGTCACCCAAATACCAGTGGAAGTCGAGTCCAGAGTAAACCTGAGCAATGCCAGAGGTGCCCTCAATACCTCCCAAATTCATGAAAGAAAATAATTCTCTTACAATAGGTCATGAGGAGTTGTTTCTTTTAGAGTCTGAATTCTCCGAGAATTCTCTAGAATTCTCCTGGCACAGCAAGGACAGAAGAGCAAGCTCTGATCTCATTGGCAAAATGTCTACGACTGTAGTGTGATAGGGCACAGGGTGGTGATATATCATGGTTACTCCAAATGGGCTACTGAAGTGTCTATTGCTATGGTGGTTCCTGTCCACAGAAGAGTCAGGCTGGGCCTGGAGGCAGGTCAGGGCACAAACCTCTGGAAGGTTCTTAGACTCTGAGTCTGGAAGTCTTCCCTTACCTAGTTCTCACACCCCTTTCGGCTGACTTACGGCGATTTAGATTCTTCACTGGAGTTCCCTGGACCCCATTTGTTCAAAGATTTCAACCCTCAGCCCAGTTTTTTTTTTATTATTATC
>PVKC010029999.1:0-14930 GCA_004027635.1 Crocidura indochinensis | reverse complement strand
GTCAGTGTTCAGGGTATAAGGTCCCTTTACGTTACAAGATTTGTGTGTTCCAATCTCTATTAAATAAGATCTTATTTGTATGGATAGTAATTTCCCATTTTAATGTGCCTATGCAAAAAGGAACAATGCCACATGGTGTTACTGGCGAATATGGGGAGCACAAGAACAAGTCCAACAAGCTCAATGACATGGTTCAATCGAAAGCATTAACTGGGGGATTCTATCACCAGAATTACTTATTGAACAACTCATAAAGTGAAGAAAAAAAGTGGTTAGAATCGTCTTTGTCAAGAGAATATTTAGTAAGATTTATAGATGTCAAAGAGGAAAAAAAAGGATATTTGAAAAAATTTGTGTCCATTGTATGTTTTTTGAAATAGTTCAGGGTTGTTAAACACAACACATGATATTGGTCTGTGATTAGGATTGTGAAGCACTGAAGTTAAAAGGAGTAATGTGGGTTAGTGGTGTTTGGGACAGTAAGAGTAAAGGAGTAAAAAATAAGTTTTGTAGGGGAGTGGGAAAGGGCAGAATACAAGTAGACATTCTGGATACACAAACAATAACATAAGGATGGGGAATATTCTTAATATAAAACAGTGCGCAAGGGGGCCTTAGCCCCCGCGAGGTTTCCACCCCAGGAGGCCTGGAGGCCGGGGGCCGGAGAGGGGGCGCTAGGAGCCTATCGAGACCCCCAGCACACCCAAGTTAGAGAGAAGGCGGAGGAGGAGGCTACCTTTAGGTTTGGGAATAAATACCCTAAGATGCATCATTATAGAGGTATTTGGTTTTTTTGTGTTTTTTTGTTTGTTTGTTTTTTTGTTTGGCAGTACTCAGGGGCTATTCCTGGCTCTATGCTCAGAATTACCCTCTGCAGGTAGGCTCAGGGAACATATGGGATGCTGGGATTTGAACCACCATCCTTCTGCAAGCAAAGGCAAACGCCCTACCGCTGTGCTATCTCTCCGGCCCCTACTATAGAGATATTAAACATACAAAGGAAATATAGGCATCCTGATTAAGTCTTTTGAGATATTTTTGTGGGGAGTAAAAACCAAGGCAGTTTTTCATCACACAGTATGATCTTGTTGAGTTAGAGACATGATTTACAGCATTAAGGCATCAATCAGGTAGTGTCCTTGAGTTGGAAGTCCTTCTGAAGCTGAATCTGAGTATCATGCAACAATTCATATTTTGAGGGGAGTGAGAAGGACCATATAGTATGAGTCAGCAGGTGTGTTGGTTGTAGTTTCTTGCTGGGGCACAAGATGTGGGACTGAGAGGATATCCTTTGTTTTGGGAACTGGGTGGTGGTTTGTTGGGGCAGGAGGTCTGTTTTGGTGCCTAATGAGTTAAGAACTGAGGGTAAAGAGGGTTAATTAAGGAGGGATAACGGATCAGGATTGGGGGGTGAGAGGATAGAAGGGTTTCTGAAAGGGGAAGGGATAATATATAAGTGGGGCTATATACACTATAGACATGGATTATTTACAGTTTAGGTTTGGCACTAAAAGAGAAGAACATATACAAACTCATGCCCACATATAGACAGACTTTAGATATCTATTCAAGTATTATCCTCTGAGTCATGGGCATTCCATTTCTTTTCCTAGGAACAATGTAAAATTATGAGCATTGTGGAATCATGGCTAGCAAAGTACAGTTGTCGCACAGTACACTAGCACCTGTTTTTGGAAATGAGAACTAATGAGAAAGGACCCCCCTCTGCAAGGAGATCCCCTGCATAGCCCCATTTATGGCCATGGAAGGAATTGGTTCCCCTTTCCCCACACCCCTGTAGACCCAGCTGCTCAGATTTGTTTGACTTGGGGGTCCCATCTCCCTGCACTAGGGTTTAGGATAGGGTTCTATTGTCCAGCTCCTCTGTTCAGAGACACCCCAGTTACCAGTTGCAAGGGGAACTGTGAAATCCTGGTATCTGGAGTCTAGGATGCACAACTCTTGTCCATCAAAGTTAATACCACCAGTAATGAAACATACTGATATTGTAAACTTCTGAACAAAATACACTGACTCACTACTGTAATTGTTCTGCCATAGACGCATAATTGAGCCTAATCATGAGGAAATATCAGACAACTCCAAATTAAGGGGCATTCAATAAAATAACTGATCTTTGTCTTCAAAAAATGCCAATGTCACAAAACACCAAGAAATACTGAAGATTAAAATGGCTATAACAAAATGCAAAGTGTGACCTAGGATTTTCTATTGTTAAAAAGATGTTGTTGGGAGAACCTCTGAAACATGAAGAAGATTAGTGATAGTTCAGTATCAGTATTAATTTCCTGCTATATCATTGTACAGTGGTTATTGTAAGAAAATTCTATACTTTTAGGAAATACACAGTGAACTATTGCATTATAAAGGGACATCTCTAATTACAAGTGACAGATAACAAAACAGGGAGAGGAAAGAATAAAGCAAGTATGGTCAAATGTTAGCATTTAGGAAATGTTGGGTGAAGGATAAACGGAAGTTCTTTATATTATTTTTGCAACTTTTCTGTAAGTCTGGAATTATGTCAAAATAAACACTGAAGAGAGTAAAATATCCAATGTGATACTTCTTTAAGATTACACATGAAAAAAAAAAAGAGATTACACATGAGACAGGGAGATACTTCACTGATGCTTTGCATGTTTGAGGCCCTGGGTTTAGTCCTCAGCACAGTAAAAAAAGGCAATAATAAAAGAAGAAAATAGGGTCAGAGAGATAATATAATGGATCGACATTCGCCTTACCTGCTCCCTACTGTAGTTCAGTTCTCAGCACCAATATATGGTTCCCTGAACCTCATCAGAAGTGATCTCTGAGCACAGTGCTAAGAGTAAGCCCTGAGCACACTGAGTGGCTCAAAAACTGAAAAAGAAGAAAAGAGAAATAAAGGAGTTAGAGAGAAAACTCAGTGGGCTGGAATTCTTTGACATACTTTGCATGTTAGAGGCTCCAGGTTCAATCCTTTTTAATATAGCTGGTTATAGCCCAGAACTAAACCCCCTCACAAAATTCCACATAACAAAGGACAAATAAAAAAGTTATTAACATACTAATAATACATATGCTCATATACAAGCCATTAATGTAGAACACATGTAAAAATACATATTATGACTGGGAATAAATAAATCACAATGCTATATAGTTGTTTAAAGATGTTGAACTGAAGGGCTGGAGAGATAGCATAGAGGTAGGGTGTTTGCCTTGCATGCAGAAGGATGGTGGTTCGAATCCCAGCATCCCATATGGTCTTCTGAGTCTGTCAGGAGTGATTTTTGAGTGCAGAGCCAGGAATAACCCCTGAGTGCTGCTGGGTGTGACCAAAAAAACAAACAAACAAACAAAAAAACAACAAAAAAGATGTTGGACTGACGCAATAGCACAGCAAGTATGGTGTTTGCCTTGTAAGTGGCTGACTTGGGTTTGACCACCAGCATCCCATATGGTCCCCTGAACCTGCCAGGAATAATTTCTGAATGCAGAGCCAGGAGTAACTCCTGCAATGCATGGTTTGTTCCAAAAACTAAAAAAGAAAAAAAAAAAGATGCTGACTGATTTTTTTTTTTTTTTAGTACATTCTCTCCTTCAATGATACTAAACAAACTCATTGTGTTAACTTTTTTTTTGTTGTTTTTGTTTTGTTTTTTGGGCCACACCTGGTGACGCTCAGGGGTTACTCCTGGCTATTCGCTCAGAAGTCGCTCCTGGCAGGCACGGGGGACCATATGGGGAACCGGGGATCGAACCACAGTCCGTCCTAGGTTAGCTCAGGCAACTTATCTCCAGCGCCACTGCCCGGCCCCTTGTGTTAACTTTTTTTGTTTGGTTGATTTGATTGGGCCATGCAGTGGTGCCCAGAGGTTACTCCTGGCTCTGCACTCAGAAATCACCCCTCCTGGCAGGTTTGGATGACCATATAGGATGCTGGGGATCTAACCCGATTAGCCGTTGCAAGGCAAACACCTTAGCTTCTGTGCTATCACTTGGGCTCATAGCGTTAATGCTTTAGTATCTATAAGTGAATATTTTAAAGGAACACATGGGGTGCCTTTAGTGTTTATAGCAATATTCTTTTGTATTGAGTGGACTAGCTTAGTGGTTGGTCATCACAGTGCCTGCAATGCAAGCATGGGTGGCAAATTCAATGTGCATATGAACCTCATGTGATCCTGGTAGCTATGCATTTTGTCTTTGGCAGTTCCTCTTTCTGCCTTACTGGTGCTAAAGGCACATATCAGTTAATCACAACAGGATGTTTCTACACTTACAACAGAAATATGTGAAAGCACCTTAGTCTAGAGATCCAACCCTGGATGTTTACATGTGCAAACACTATAACTAAAGAAGTGAAACTCTCAAAGAGCGCCTTGCCAACTATGTGAACAGCATACCTGACGTGAAGCCCCTGGTAATCGCCATACTTCAGCGTATGTGCAAGTTCTGTCATTGCAAAATTAACAACAATAAAGGGAGGGGAAGGGAAAGGAGAAATAAATATTAACCACATTTAAAATAAAAGTACATTTTGAAGCATATTAAAAAATCTGAAACTTGGGAGCCCGGAGGTGGCACAGGAGGTAAGGTGCCTGCTGCCTTGCCTAGGACGGACCACGGTTCGATCCCCCGGTTCCCATATGGTCCCCCGTGCCTGCCAGGAGCGACTTCTGACCGCATAGCCAGGAGTAACCCCTGAACGTCACTGGGTGTGGCCCAAAAACAAAAAAAAAAAATCTGAAACTTGGGGCCGGTGAGGTGGTGCTAGAAGTAAGGTGTCTGCCTTGCAAGCACTAGCATAGGATGGACTGTGGTTCGATCCCCCCGCGTCCCATATGGTCCCCCCAAGCCAGGGGCGATTTCTGAGCGCATAGCCAGGAGTAACCCCTGAGCATCAAACAGGTGTGGCCCAAAGAGCCAAAAAAAAAAATATCTGAAACTAAATTGTAAAACTCTTGTCTATGTCAAGGTCCAGAGTGATAGCATTGTGGTAAGGCATTTGCCTTGCATGCAGCCAACACAGGACGAACCCCAAGCCTGCCAGGATTAACTTCTGAGTGCAGAGCCAGGAGTAGACCCTGAGCACCACCACGTGTAACCCAAAACAAAACCCCAAACAAACCAAAAATAAATCCTCTTGTCTAAATTAAACAATTATTTAAATGGAATAAAAAATGGGAAATTCTAATTTTAATCTATATACACCTTCCCCATAACTTTATTGGAAAGTTCAAGGGCTAGAGAGATGAAGTACATGAATACATAATGTATAGGACTTCCTGTGGATACTTTGCCTGTGACTCACTCTGGTTTAATCCTTTCATCATGTTGTTCCTAGACCTTGCTGGATGTGGCCCTTCAAGGCACTTCAACAGCCCTGGGGTCACCCCAATAATCCCTGGCATATCAGGGCCAGCACCACATCCTTGAGCCTCACATTGAATTGCTGGCCTAGTTGAATCTCCAGGAGGGTCCCCTGACTCCCTACTTCCTGAGCAACTCTCTGGAGGCTTCCTCTCTTCCAAAAGAGCCCTATTTGTAAATGAACAATTTCCTACTTGACTAAGGATAAAACAAAATAGTTTCTTTAGTAGTATACATTGTATTAATGTATTCATACATTGTATTAATGTTACATGTATTTTTTTGTTTTTTGGACCACACCCAATGACTCTCAGGGGTTACTCCTGGCTATGCGCTCAGAAATCGCCCCTGGGTTGGGGGACCATATGAGAAGCCAGGGGATTGAACTTCTACCTGTCCTAGGACAGCTGTGTGCAAGGCAAATGCCCTACTGCTGCACCATCGCTCCAGCCCCAGTATGTGTTGTTTTAATGTTGTATTAATGTAATATTTTAGTAAATGAAAGAAGTAGATTGATGCAATGATCAAATTTATGGTTTTAGTATTATTGTTTTATAGAGAAACTACAGAGGCTGTATAGAATCTAGATTCAACAAATTTAGATTTGCTGATATAGATTTAACATAATTTCAAATCAATAATTCTATCTTTACTTGAATATCTCCTGCAACTTGCCTCACAATAAATTTAAAACTATGCAAGTTTTATTTTTTTTAACAGAATAATAAAGACTCCAGCTTTAGAAATCATCATCTTAGTTTTATGCCTCTGGGCAGAACTATAATTAAATTTTCTTAAACAGGTAATTGTCCATCCCAGTGAGGGTTTTATAACAAGTTCAGCAATCCACGCCTATAATAATCTTTCATCAGAAACTTATTATGTCTAATTCAAATATTTGCTTTCTAGTTTAATCCTATTTCCCCTAACTTTATTTTACATATAGGAATTCATTCTATTATAGACGTCAATACAATAAAAGTCTTTATGTAGTCATTTTATTTGACACAAAACATCCTGATGAGAAAATACTATTTTCTTCCATAGTTAACATTTTATAATGTTATTAGCACATATTCGCTGCATTTTACTCTGATAGACAGAGTAAAATGATAATTGCCTATCAGGGTAAAATGTGGAACGATTTGCCATTACACTGCCATTTAATTGATATTTGTATATTAGCACAAGTTATCTTCAAATACATACTGAATTTACAAAGCAACAACAACCATGTGTTTATCTGTAATTTATGACTGTGCTAAGTAGCAGTAATTTGAGATCAGATAACTTACCTCTAATTCAATTATTGAAGAATGTTAAAGTGAACATAGAGAACATAATTAGCCACTGTTATCTCCATGAGTTCTAGTAAATGGTGGTTTTGCTAATGTTTATTTGTTAATATCCAGCCAAGAATTTAATACTGGGGGCCCGGGAGATAGCATGGAGGTAAGACGTTTGCCTTTCATGCAAAAGGTCATCAGTTCTAATCCCGGTGCCCCATATGGTCCCCCGTTCCTGCCAGGAGCAATTTCTGAGCATGGAGCCAGGAGTAACCCCTGAGCACTGCCGGGTGTGACCCAAAAACCAAAAAAAAAAAAAAAAAAAGAATTTAATACTGGTATTAAAAATGAGTATGAATAATAATAATATCTTCTTTAAACATTGTTGTTTTTGAACCACATCTGGATGTGCCAGGAGCTATTTCTGGTTCTGCTCAGAAGTGGCCTCTGGTAGTATTTGGGGAACTCTTTGAGGTGCTGGGGATTGAACAGAGTTGGCAATCTAGCTACAAACAAACCAAGCACATTACCCCCCTGTACTTTCTCTCCAGCCCATGAATAATAATGTAGTCACTGTCTCATTCAGACATTCATTCCAACGAAGAATGTCCCTTAAAGCAGAAATAATCTAGGGTCATAGTGATAGTATAGCAGGTAGGGCATTTGCCTTATACACGGATCACCCAGATTTGATCCCCAGCATCCCATTTGGCTCCCACCCCCACGTGCCCCTGCCCCAGCACAGGAGTAATTCTTGAATACAGAGCCAGGAGCAAGTCCTGAACATCACCAGGTGTAGCCCTTCTCCCACCAAAGAAAGATAATCTAGGCTAGGAATGGAGATTGAGTGCTTAGAGAACATGCCTTAATTTTGTTTTTTGTTTTGTTTTTGTGTTTTTGTTTTTGGGTCACACCCAGCAGCACTCAGGGGTTACTTCTGACTCTATGCTCAGAAATCGCTCCTGGCAAGCTTGGGGGACCATATGGGATGCCCGGATTCAAACCACCGTCCTTCTGCATGCAAGGCAAACGTCTTACCTCCATGCTATCCCTCCAGCCCATGCCTTACATTTGTAAGGCCTTGGGTCCCATCCCTGGTACCACATGTCCTTAAACCCCCACCTCCTTCTCCACCACCTGGAAGAAGCCTTGGCTCCTGAAGTCTCCACAACTAACAACAACAAAAAAAAAGGAAAAGGACAAAGCTAGTCTTTAGATTCTTACTGATCTGCCCGGCATTCATCTACATTCTCCTTTCCTATCACATTGGACCTCTTGACATTCCAGATACCCCAAATATTCTATGTAAGCAATGATAGGTTCTCATAAGAAAAGGCCTGAGATGAGGAAAATATCAAAAGACCAGGCAGATTCTATGCCGTAGGGAGTAATGTGTAGAGATGAAACTGAAACATAGCGAAGGACTTGGTAAGCCAAGCAAGAGAGTTCGGATTTTGTTCTTAAGAAGAATTAATTAAAGTATTATATAGGACATTAAAGCAGTATTATATAGATTAAGCTTTACAAAAAAAAAGAACATTTCAGGAGCCAGAGCAATAGTGCAGCAGTAGGGTGTTTACCTTGCATCTTACTGACCCTGGGTTCTATCTCCATTGTCCCCTATGGATACCTGAGCCAAGAGCGAGTTCTGAGTGCATAGCCAGGAGTAACCCCTGAGCATCACTGGGTGAGGTCCAAAAAAACAAAAACCTAACCAAAACAAAAAAAGCACTTCACTGGAGAGTAATGGAATTAGAGAGATTTAGATGAGAAAATGGCAAAGATGTGACCCAAAGCAGCAATAGGGGCATTTAGAATTAGGAAAGAAGAGGATTGGGTGGTTCATAAGTGTGGAAGAAGAAATACATAAGAATGGGGCTGGAGAGATAGCATGGTGGTAAGGCATTTGCCTTTCATGCAGAAGGTCATCCGTTCGAATCCCAGCGTCCCATATGGTCCTGTGCCCACCAAGGGTAATTTCTGAGCATGGAGCCAGGAATAACCCCTGAGCACTGCCGGGTGTGACCCAAAAACCACAAAAAAAAAAAAAAAAAAAAAAAGAATGATTCCAGTTTTAACTTTATGCTTGGGACAAAAAAAAAATTGCTACATTATACTGCTTCCCTAAATGATTCCACTCAGGGGTTCATCACTGAATCAAACATAAAATTCTTGCTTGGAAAAATAGAAATCGTCTTAGTCTAGCTAAAGTTAAAAAAGGGATAATGGAAGGTGTGTGACAGGGTTGCTAATTGTCACAAATTTTTGTCTTTCCTTTTCAGTATAGTTTTCCAGAATGAAAACCAAATTTCGGGGCTGGAGAGATAGCACCATAGTATGGCATTTGCCTTGCATACGCAAGCAGTATGGCGTCTACCTTAAGACAGATGGTTTGATTCCCCCCACCCCCCGCATCCCATATGGTCCTCCAAACCAGGAGCGATTTCTTTTTTCTTTCTTTCTCTCTTTCTCTCTTTCTTTCTTCCTTCCTTCCTTCCTTCCTTCCTTCCTTCCTTCCTTCCTTCCTTCCTTCCTTCCTTTCTTTCTTTCTTTCTTTTTTTGGGCCACACCCAGTGACGCGCAGGGTTACTCCTGGCTATGTGCTCAGAAGTCGCTCCTGGCTTGGGGGACCATATGGGAAACGGGAGGATCAAACCGCGGTCTGTCCTAGGCTAGCGCAGGCAAGGCAGGCACCTTACCTCCAGCACCACCGCCCGACCCCCAAGAGCTATTTCTGAGTGCATAGCCAGGAGTAGCCCCTGAGCATCATCGGGTGGGCCAAAAAAATTAAAATATAAATAAGGAAAAAAAACCCCCAAATTTCCCATATTTTCCTGTAGTTAGCTCTGCCCACTAACTTCTGGTGGTGTGAGCAACTTCCCGGTCTTATCCTTTTATTCTGGTTTTGTTTTGTTTGCTTGTTTATTTGTTTGCTTTTTTACCTACCCAGCAGTAGTGAGGGTACTTTTAGCTCCATACTCAGATATCACTTCTGGTAGAGCACAGGGAATCTTACATAGTGCTGGTCATCAAACTTAGATTGGTCAAGGCAACAAATACAAGACCCTACCCATTATACTATCTCTCTGGCCCCCTGGTCTTATCCTTATGGGCTGGAGGCATGAAATTTTCTTTTTTTTTTTTTGTGGTTTTTAGGTCACACCCGGCAGTGCTCAGGGGTTACTCCTGGCTCCGTGCTCAGAAATTGCTCCTGGCAGGCACGGGGGACCATATGGGGCACCGAGATTCGAACCGATGACCTTTTGCATGAAAGGCAAACGCCTTACCTCCATGCTATCTCCCGGGCCCTGAAATTTTCTTCTTTCTTGTCACATCTTTTGGGCTGGGGTTTCATTTGGGACTATGAGAAAGATGTCTGTATCTTAAGGATGGTCAAGCAGATATGTAGAAACATTTTCAGGGACTGGAGAGGGAGCACAGCGGTAGGGATCCGGTTAGCTTCCAGGCATCTCATATCTCATTTGGTCCCCTGAGCCTGCCAGGAGTGATTTCTTTCTTTCTTTCTTTTTTTTTTTTTTTTTTTTTTTTTTTTTTGTTTTTTGGGCCACACCCGGCGATGCTCAGGGGTTACTCCTGGCTGTCTGCTTAGAAATAGCTCCTGGCAGGCACGGGGGACCATATGGGACACCGGGATTCGAACCAACCACCTTTTGGTCCTGGATTGGCTGCTTGCAAGGCAAACACCGCTGTGCTATCTCTCTGGGCCCAGGAGTGATTTCTGAGTGCAGAGCTAAGAGTAGCCCCTGGGCGCCATGAGGTGTGACCCAAAAACCAATCAATAAATCAATAATGTTTAAAAAAATAGAAGCATATTCAATTTCAGATGACCACACAACTACCATAACACTCTGAGCTATGTTCAATTTTTTTTCTTAAAAGGGTGTGGAGTTCAAACACCCAGAGATATGTATAGGCCCCTATTTGTCGATATGTGTGCCATATTCTGGGTCCTTATATACAAATTTTTTTTTTTTTGCTCTTTGCTTTTTGGATCACACCTAGTTATGCTCAGGGGTTACTCCTGATTATGCACTCAGAAATCTCTCCTGGCTTGGAAACCATATGGGACACTGGGAGATCGAACCGTGGTCCGTTCTAGGTTAGCATGTGCAAGGCAAATGCCCTACTGCTTGTGCCACCACTCAGGCCCCATGTGAAGGAGAATTGAATTACCATTTTTTTCCTGCCTTTTGTTATATAAAGCTGAATCCATATATTCTCTCTTCTATATGGTGCTGGAGATAGTACCTATGCAAGTCAGGTGCTCTACCATTTAGTCATATTTCTGATCTTTAATCCAGGTCTTAGTAATTCAGATGAGCAATGGGGACTCACTAAATGAATAGGAGGGAGAACTTTGAAAGAGGATTGGTTACAGGGGAGTCCTGGAGATACCAGATTGCTCTAGTATCATACCACTGTTGCTGGCAGTAACCTGACTCCCAGCTCTTTCTAGTTTTTGGCTCACTTACTCAAGATACAAAATCCCTGCAAGCAGTAGTGTTTTATTGCTCGCCTTAAATACAAATCTGCTTCCTGTGGTCAACTTCTGTATGTAAAGAGCTTCAGTTGTTGGTAGGACTGGGACAAGAATAGCCGACATAGTCAAAAACCACACTGTTGAATACCGTTATTGGACTGCTCCTAAAAACAGAAAAGAGAATACAGGAGAATTGAACTGAGCAGATAGCCACATTGAACTTCTTACCTCTACTCAATCAAGACTGATTCAGAGAGGCTACCCATGATTTATTTTTTCATTTAACTTAAAACTTTCCTAGTTTGGTGAATCCATTTTTTTCCAGAAAGACTGCAATTTTCCTTCACAATACCCTTCCTTTAAGTGGCACACATTTATCATTCTCTTCTTTTAAATTCTGTTGCGAGCAGATATTCGCAAGCTGTTTATAGTACTCAAATGCTCTACCCTCCTTTTTTTGGCAAGAGCATCATGAAAAATAATGGCAACGTTGTATAAAAGTTACAATCAAAATGCTGTCTTCAGATCTTCAAAATACTACTTAGAAATCACTAGAATATTTGTATATATTAAAAAACCCTCTTAGCAACTAAAAAGCCATCAGTGTTCTTCCAAAAGCCAGTATCAGTCTTAGTAAAAGTGTATTTTACCTAACCTTATTGAGATATGTGATATATAACATTGTACCAGATAAAGAAGTCTGATATTTTTTTTTAATTTTTTTTGGTTTTTGGGTCACACCCAGCAGCGCTCAGGGGTTACTCCTGGCTCCATGCTCAGAAATTGCTCCTGGCAGGCACAGGGGACCATATGGGGCACCGGGATTTGAACCGATGACCTTTTGCATGAAAGGCAAACGCCTTACCTCCATGCTATCTCCCGGGCCCCAGAAGTCTGATATTTTGATTTGGTACGTTATATATTGAGAATTAAGTAGCAGAGTAGGATAGTTAACACTCCAATTCCATCACTTTATATAATTATCATTTCTTTTTTGTGATGAGAACATTTAAGATCTTTCCTTCCAGCAATTTCAAGTATATCAAACAATTTTTTAAATTGTAAATTTAATTAAAATTTCAATTTTTAATTAGCTGATTAGAGTTATCTTTTTTGTGTGTGTTTTTTTTTGGGGGGGTCATACCCGGCAGTGCTCAGGGGTTACTCCTGGCTCCATGCTCAGAAATTGCTCCTGGCAGGCACGGGGGACCATATGGGGCACCGGGATTCCAACCGATGACCTTTCACATGAAAGGCAAACGCCTTACCTCCATGCTATCTCCCGGGCCCCTGATTAGAGTTATCATTGTTTGTATTGTTAACAGTGATACCATGCTGTACATTAGCTCTTAGCTCTTATTCATTAGCTCTTATTCAACTTATAACTACAAGTATGTATCATTCAGTCAACATTTCTTCATTTCTTTTGTTGGTTTGTTTTGTTTAGGGGCCACACTGAACAGTGCTCAGGGTCTGCTCCTGGCTCTGCACTCAGGGAATCAAGCTTGGTAGAAGTGAGGGACCACATATGTATTGGAGATCAAACCTGGGTATCCCTTTCCCCTCCTCAAAAATAAGAACAACCAGCTTTGAGGGCTCACTCCTGGATGGGCTTGAGGGACCATATGAGGTTCCAGGTATCAAACTCAGGTCAGTTGCATGCAAATTAAGTGCTGTACTATCTTTCTAGCCCTTCTCTTTCTTTGAGTTCAGCATTTTTAGATTCCACAGTGAGATCTTATAGCATTTACTTCTGTCTAAATTATTTCATATTGCATTGTGCCTTCAATATCCATCCATGTAGTTGCAAATAGCTGATAGCCATTCCTTACATGGGTGAATTCATTATATATCGATACCATATCTTTATATGCTCAGTTTTCTCCAACACACTTTTTTTCTCCATTTTCTTAAAGCTTTAAGTTACTAATTTTATTTTTTTTAGTTAAGCACTTTTTTCACTTTTTTTTTTAATTTTAACACCTTGATTACATACATAGTTGTGTTTGGGTTTCAGTCATGTATAGAACACCACCCATCACCAGTGCAACGTTCCCATCACCATTGTCCCAAATCTCCCTCCTCCCCATTTTTCACTTTTTTTATAGACTGTAATTTATAGTACTGTTGATCATTTCTTGCATACACTGTATTAACATCACACCCACTACCTCTAAACCTTCTTCATTATACCAATGTCCCAGAGGTCATTTCCACTGATCTCTCCGAAGTTGCTCACTTCTGTATACCAACTATCCATTTCTGTCGCATTGGCTGTATGTTTTTCCCTTTATTATGTATCTTATTTTACTTTTCTGAGATTCTGTTGTTTTAATGTTTTTTTTTTTAATTGAGAGCATTCTTTTTTGGGGCCAGAACAATAGCACAGCAGTAGGGCATTTGCCTTTCACGCAGCCGACCTGGGGTGGACCTGGGTTCGATTCCCGGCATCCCATATGGTCCCCTGAGCCTGCCAGGAGTGATTTCTGAGCACAGAGCCAGGAGTAATCCCTGAATGCTGCCAGGTATGGCCCCTCCCCCAACAAACAAACAATCCCCCCCCCTATTTTTTTTGGTTTTTGGCCACACCTGACAGCGCTAAGGGGCCACTCGTGGCTCTACATTCAGTAATCTCTCCTGGCAGGCTCGGGGGACCATATGGGATGCTGAGGATCAAACCTGGGTCTGTCCTAGGTTGGCTGCATGCAAGGCAAAAGCCATACCACTGTACAATTGCTCTAACCCTAAATTTTAGAACATTCTTTTTTAAATTTAATTTCTAAGTTTTGAGTTTCCTCCCATTTGTTTATGATTAATTTAAATTTTTGAAGCATTATAGACTGTGAGGATATATATCATATATCATATATCGTCTCAACGGAGCTATGTTTTGCAACTCAACTTGTGATCTCAGAGAATGGACTGTGTGCACTGGAGAAGAATGTACTCAACTTTTGGGTGATGAATTTCCTTATAAATGTCTGCTAGGCCCAACTCTTCCATTTTGGGCATGAATGCTCAATATATATGTCTATATATATAGAATGTCTCTATATATAATTTCTAAATATGTATATATGTATATACATATGTATATATAATGCCTTATATATGTCTACTGGACCTATCTCGTCATTTCTTCCTTCAAGACTAGTTTTTCCTTGGTGAGTTTTTGTCTAGTTGATCTATGCAGCAGTGTTAGGAGTGTTAAAACCACCTATTATGGTGGTGGTTGTCAATAAATTCCTTAATGTCGGGGCCGGTATGGTGGCACTAGAGGTAAAGTGCCTGCCTTGCCTGCACTGGCCTAGGACGAACTGCGGTTCGATTCCCCGGTGTCCCATATGGTCCCCCAAGCCAGGATCGAATTTCTGAGCGCATAGCCAGGAGTAACCCCTGGGCATTACTGGGTGTGGCCCAACACCCCCCCCCCCAAATTTCCTCAATGTCTATTAGCTGAGTGAGATAATTGAAATAAAACAATTTATTGCCATCATCTTGTATAAGTTACACGTGTTAGTGAAGCTTTTTGTTTTTTTATTTGTTTTGGTTCCACTCATGATTGTTCTCAGGGATTTACTCTGAGCTCAAGAATCACTCATGGTGGGGCTCTGTATACTACCTGGGGTGCCTGGGATCCAATCCCAGTTCGCTGCCTGCAAGGCAAGCACTGAATCCACTGTACTCCATCCCAATGTGTTTGTGAAGTTTGTCTTGTTCTTTTTTTTTTTTTTTTTAAAGAGGCTCATTTAATGCTTCTTGCT
>PVKC010029998.1:0-14949 GCA_004027635.1 Crocidura indochinensis | reverse complement strand
GCCTCCCTGTGTCACTGTCTCACCATTTGTCGTCTTTTTTTCACATGAGGGATTTGAAACAAACAGCTGAACTCCAGGCCAGATGCAGAGGCACGAATAAAACTCCCCTTCAGTCCTGTTTTTGAGAGACTACTTACTCATTGTACTAGTTTATAGATACCACTCCTGTAAAGTTGTTCAAGAGAAAATCATTCATATCCTTGTGTGCTCTTTTTGTTTGTTTAGACCACACTGGGGCTCAGGAATTACCCCTGGTATTGCCAGGGGACTGGACACAGGGCTGATCAAAAGTAGGTCTTTTGTGTTCAAGACAGGTACCTTCCCTGCTATATTATATTCAGTGGTACCCCCACCCCCTAAGTTCTTCCACCTGCTTCTATCAGCAAAAATCTTATTGTTTGTGTTTTTTGGGTCATATTCCACTGTGTGTAGGGATCGCTCTTGGCAGTGATCACTTCCTGTGGGGTTCTGAGGATCCAACCCAGGGGTTAGCCATGTGTCATCCAAGTGCCCTCTCTGCTATGCTACTTCTCTGTCCCTGCAAAGTTCCTGTCAGACTTTTATAAAGCTGGTTTACCTAGGAGGTAGATTGTTGTTGGGGGAAATAGGCCACGTTGTCATCTTATTGTCTCTCCGCAGGCTGGTGATGGCACTGCCACAGAACCTGCAGAGCCTGTGATGCCCGCCCTGCACCCAACGCTTGGCACATGAGATAATGGCCCAGCAGGCAAATATCGGGGAGCTCCTGGCCATGCTAGACTCCTCAGTGTTAAGTATGCGGGAGGACGTAACAGCCATGTTCAAAGAGAACCTCAGTTCCGGTGAGCAGACTTGGTCCCTTCTCAGCATCTCTGCTAGTCTGAGGGGACAGGCCTAGACAGGACGAGGGCCCCAGAGTTTGGGCAAACCAAGCACGACTGGTCATTGATGGGTTTGCTCCATGCTATAAACTTTTAGTGGTGGAAATAGTCCTGCAAACACAGAGAGAAGTTAAGAATCACCCTTAACTGGACCGGTTTCAGAGTGTCTGTCTTTGTTTTCGGGGGCCTAGGGAGGATGGAGGTTCAAGCCACTCCCAGCAGGTTCAGTGCTTACTCCAGGTTCTGTGTTCAGGGTTGACCCTTGATGGTGTTCTGGGGGCTGTGTGTGGTGCTGGGGATCCAACACAGCCATAAAGCAAGGTATGCACTTTATCCCCTGTACTGTCTCTCTAGCCCAGTACCATGTATTATTTGCCAGGGACCTGAAGTTTTTTTGTGTTTTGGGGCCATACCCATTGATGCTCAGGGTTTACTCGTGGCTCTGTACTCAGGAATCATTCTTGGAAGTGCTCAATAGACTGTACAGGAAGTGGGGATTGAACCTAGGTCAGCAGCGTGCAAGGCAAGTGCTCTCCCTGCTGATCTATTGCTCCAGCCCATGGATTAGTTTGTGTATTTCAAAACAAAACACAAAAAGGAAGAGTAAAAGGGAGAGGTGCTCAATGGGCAGAGCAATTGCTTGGCATAAGGCAAGCAGTTGTCTGGCACTATCTGACCTTTTAACCACTGCCGGGAGCAGTTCTGAGCTCTGAACCAGGAGTTGCCTCTGAGCAACCCCCGGATGTGGCCCCAGGTCTGCGCCCCAGGACACATGCTCTCACAGCAGAGACTTTGAATGTGCCCTGTAGTAGAGCCGGAATGACTGGCAGCGAGAAGTGAGACTCCAGGGTAGCAGCACATCCACAGGCAAAGTTTGGTGGCAGCTGCTGCTGGTATTGGGTGTGGCCTGTCCCTAGAACCTGCTCTAACAGGCTGTCCTGTGCTTATCTAGACCGGGGTCCCATGCTTGTCAACGCCTTGGTGGATTATTACCTGGAAAGCAATTCTCAGTCAGTCCTGGACATCCTGACGACCTTGCAGGAGCCACATGATAAGGTAATAACTGGGATGGCCAGGCATCAGCTAGTAATGAATTGTAAAAAATGGATTTAAAATGTGGCCGGAGTCATAACACAGCGGGAAGGGTGTTTGCCTGGCACATGACTGGCTTGAGTATGATCCCATAGGCATCCCAGAGAGTCTCCCAAGCGCTGCCACAAGTAATTCTTGAACGTAAAACCATGCTTGAGTAAGCCCTGAATACTTCCGGGTGTAGCCCCCAAACAAGCAAAAAATGATTTAAAGTGACTCTCTCCCCACCTTCAGCTGCACGACCCCATATTTAACTCACTGTGCTACAGGCGACAGATTCCTAGGAGAGTGCCAGTTTGTAGGGCCTGTTTTCTGGATATTGGTAGATCCAGCAGACCTTGTAAGGCCTTCCTGTTGATAGGCATCCCCTAATCCCGGTATCGTGTTGCATGGGGACAGTGTGTGTGGTCTAGAAATAGGCCTCTGTAAACCCATGCCCTGGCTGGGCATTCCAGGCTGTTAGTTGCACGGCAGTGCAGGCAGCTGAGGGACCTGACCGTGACTCTTGGCGCCCAGTGCCTGATCCTCAGAGGGCCCCTTTCTGCTTGACTGTGGCTTTGGTTTGGGGCTGAGTAAATAGCAGCCTAAGCCTTCAGACATGGGAGAGGAAGTTCAGATCTCACCGTGCTGGTGCCTCTAATGGGGTTCATAGCTTTCATGAACCTCTTAGCCCTTTCCCTCCCCTCCCCTCTCCCTTTCTTTTCCCTTCCCCCATTTTTTTTTCTTTCCTTTTTGGGCCATAGTCAGCAGTGTTCAGGACTTCTGGCTCTGCACTCAGGAATCACTCCTGGCAATGCTTGAGGAACATATAGGATGCCTGGGATCAAACTCAGGTCAGCATGTAAGGCAAATGCCCTCCCTTCTGTGCTATTCCCCTGATTCAAGTTCCTTTTCTTTGCCCCTCCATTGTGGACTGAATTTTAACTTATGCTGCCTGGTTAATTATTGTCATCAAGCTCTGAGGTTGGACCAGTGCAGAATCAAGCAGCTGCTTCCAACACAGGCCGCTCACAGCTTCTATGTGTTCAGGGTCAGTAGAGCTAGTAGTTGTTTGAAGGAGTAGCCTATGGGGCCAGAGAGATGGTCCCAGCAGGGAGGGCACTGACCTTGCAGGTTCGATTGCTGTCATCCCATTTGGTCACCTGAAGCACCACCAGCAATAAAGCAAAAAAAAAAAAAAAATGACTTGAGAGTTTTTTATTTTTTTCCTTTTCTTTTTGTTTTGTTTAATAATCCCTGTTTTTACTCAGGGATTAACCCTGCCTCTGCACTCAAGATTTACTCCTGGCAGGGTCAGAGAACCATATGGGATGACAGGGATCAAACTCAGTTTGACTGTGCGCAAGGCAAATGCCCTCCCCACTGTGCTATTGCTTTGAAGAGAATGCAGAGACACCAGGTCCTGTTCTGTTTAGACCCGTGTTCAGTGGGTGCTTTTTAGGCCCTGAAGCTCATTCTTAGGAAGGGCAGCATTGTACTGCTCCCCTGTTTTCAGAAGCTTCAGGAGTTAGTTCTCTCTTTTTTTCTTTTGGTTTTTGGGCCACACCCATTGATGCTCAGGGGTTATTCCTGGCTATGCGCTCAGAAATTGCTCCTGGCTTGGAGGACTATATGGGATGCTGGGGATCGATCCAGGTCTGTCCTGGGTCAGCTGCTTGCAAGGCAAACACCCTGTCGTTGTGCTATTGCTCTGGCCCCTTTTCTAAAAAACAAAAAACAAACAAAAAAAGCTTTTTGATTGATTGGTTGGTTGTTGGGATACATCCATCGGTGCTCAGGGGTCAATCCTGTATCTGTACTCTGAAATCACCCCTGGTAGGGTGCATACGGGATACCGGGAATTGAACCGGGTCCCTCCCAGGTCGGCCTCAATCAAGGCAAACACCCTATCGCTGTGCTATCTCTCCACCCCAGGAGTTAGTTTAGTTCTCTTGGCCCACCTGGCCCTTGCTTTCCAGCAGGACTGAGACCCACATGTGCTACCTTTGCCTGTGTCCCCTTCCTGAGTCAGTGCTCACCCGACCCTGTTACAGTGCTCATGAGCTCAGTTGACCTTGTTTCTATCCCCCCACCCCCAGCACCTCCTGGACAAGATGAATGAGTATGTGGGCAAAGCGACCTCACGCCTGTCCACCCTGGTGCTGCTGGGCCATGTCGCGAGGCTGCAGCCGCCCTGGAAGCACAAGCTTTCCCAAGCGCCTCTCCTGCCTTCTCTGCTCAAATGTCTCAAGGTATGGCCTGGTGTGTGGAGTGTGGGGAAGTGTGCCCTACAGGCCCTCTGTGCTCCAGCTCAGTTTTGAACATGGCCAGTATGAAGGCGCCTGGAGCCGGTGTGTATTTTGGTGTTGAGTGAATGTTTTCGGGACTGGGCTCCTTTGATGTCTCAGAACCTGGTGCTCACAGCCAAATGTATGGTTTTGGGCCTGGCCATCATGCCTACCTTTTGGCCTCATGGGGTCTACGTTTGAGCCCACCCTCTCCCCATCACTTCATTGTCTGGCCTTCTGCTGCTATGCTTCACTTGAGGAGCTTCAGTTCCAAACACTCTTTTAACTAACCAAGAAGAAAAAAGGCTGAAAGGCTCTTTTAATCACTTTGAGGGAGGAGATTTTATTACTAGAAATCCAGAATCATGTTTCAGTCCTGTGAAGCAACTTCCACACGTTTCTTTTTGAGAACCAAAAGCCTTTAGAGAATAACTCTCTCTCTCTCTCTCTCTCTCTCTCTCTCTCTCTCTCTCTCTCTCTCTCTCTCTCTCTCTCTCTCTCTCTCCCTCCCCCTCCCCCCCCAGCGACTCCAAACAATTGTGCCTTTTTTTTTTCATCTTTTTAGGCAAAGGGGTTAATTAGCTTAACAATCATTGTTGGAGTGCATGCTGTTTAGTTCGATTGCAAAACACCCTTTTCCAAAGGGTAAACTGGGAAATGACTTGTGGGCTATTGCCCAAGCCTCAGTTAGAATGTTAGGATCAGCGGGATCAAGGTTAGTGCTTTTAATTGGAAGTTACTCTGCAATCTCGATTATTCAACCATTGCTCTATTTGCTTAGTAGATATATGCTAGACTCAGGCTTAACATAAAGCTACATGCTGACTTTTTTGGTTTATTTTTGTTTTGGGGTCACACCCAGTGATGTTCAGGGCTTACTTCTGGCTCTGCACTCAGGAACTACCCCTCCTGTTGGTGCTCGGAAGTTGGGGGGATTAGGGGGCATATGGGATGTAGCGGATTGAACCCAAGTCAACTGCATACAAGGCAAGCATCGTACTTGCTGTACTCTCTCCAGCCCCTGTCTTGACTATTTTTAAAACTTGATAGCTTTTTCAGGAGGTGTAAGAGTCTCTGCTGGTGTGATCAGCTTCTGATTAATAGCTTGCTCCTGAAATTTTAGAGGCATTCGTGGTTCAGTTCTGGGTCAGGCGAGTCCCATAGCTAGTCCAAGTGACTCATTATCTATTGGTATTGAGTATCTTCAATTAGCCTCAAGTTATGTGACTTGTTTAAACTCTCCTCGGTCAGAGATCTACCAATTTTCATTCTGATCTCCACTTACTAGGAAGGCAGGTCACTGCGTTAGCTTCTCGGTATGGATTTTTTTTTCTCTTTTTGGGGGCTACATCTGATGTTGCTCACGGGCTATTGGCACTTCAGCGTCACTCCCTTTCTGGGAGAGATCTGGAAGCCCAAGTTACTGAGGATTGAACCAGAGTCTCCTCCAGGCAAAACATATACTCAACCTCTTGTGCTTTCATGCCAACCTTTGATTTAACTTCTCAAATTGGAAATATGAGAGAACTCTGTGTATGTTTTATTGTTTTGTTTTTGTTTTGGGGCCACATGCAGTGGGGTTTAAGGGTTACTTCTGCTTCTGAGATCAGGAATCATCCTGGTAGGGCATAGGGGACCATAAGGGGGTGCCAAGATTGAACCATGTGCAAGGCAAGCACCCTCTACATTGCTGTCACGCTGGCCCTGGGCAGTCCTCTCAGCAGTGGCTGTGGACCAGAGTGCTGGCTCAGGTAGTGGGGCACACATTTCCCCCCACCCTGAGCACAAAGCTGGGAATGGACTCCAAGCCCCGAGGATGTGGTCCAGCCTCCTCCTCAACCCCCTAAACAAAAACTAAAACCCAGCAGTGGTTCCACGTAGTCGATCACATGCCCGACTAAGTTCTGTCAGCCCTTGCCACTGCCTGGTCCCCTTTCCGGGTACCACTGGGTCACCTGGCCCAAGTACTGCCCTATCAGACCTGCATTGTAGGGGGTCCCCCAACCCCTATCTCCAGCACTACTACCTTCCCTTCCACAGCACCCTTCCCAGGAAACAGTGAGACATAGCGCTCAGTATTAGGTCCTCAAAAGTGTGTGCCCCTGGCTTCCATTCCGGGCTCCTCGTAAAAGGAACTTGTTGGAAGTAGTTTTTATCCCATAGAGGGCGCTCTTGGGTACCATACAGTGTGGGGATTGAACCCAGAACCCCACTTGCAAAATATAGAGCTTGAGCATGTGCTCCAGTCCCCTTGACTCCTCTCCTTAGCACTCCAGTCAGATTATTGTCTTCCTTCCTTCCTTCCTTCCTTCCTTCCTTCCTTCCTTCCTTCCTTCCTTCCTTCCTTCCTTCCTTCCTTCCTTCCTTCCTTCCTTCCTTCCTTCCTGCCTTCCTGCCTTCCTGCCTTCCTGCCTTCCTGCCTTCCTGCCTTCCTTCCTTGTTAGTTTGACATTTCAGTCTATTGTTTTATCATCTATATTTATATTATCATCTATCTATATCTTTTTTTGCTTTGTTTTGTTTTTTGCTTTTTGTTTTTGGGTCACACCCGGCAGCACTCAGGGGTTACTCCTGGCTCTATGCTCAGAAATCGCTCCTGGCAAATTCGGGGGACCATATGGGATGATAGGATTCTTACTACCGACCTTCTGCACACAAGGCAAACGCCTTACCTCCATGCTATCTCTCCGGCCTCTATCTATCTCTTAGTCTCTATCTTAGTTTGACACACCTGGCAGTGCTCAGGTTTATTCAGGCTCTACTTATACACCAGGCATCAGGCATCCTGGCAGGGTTTGAGAGAACATAACAGTATACCAAAATAAATTCAGTTCAGCCACATACAAGACAGTGTTTTCCCCACTGTATTCTCTCTTCAGCCCTAATATCATTAGCAAAAAAATAATTTTTTTTTTTAGCTTAGTGAAGTGAACACTTTAGGATTTGAATGAATAGAAAAACAGGGCTGTCTCTGAGTTAATGCCAGGACAATGCCTGCCATGGTCCACAAAGGACATGCTAAGGCTCAGTCTCGGGGACCCAATACTTCACAGCATACCTCAGGATCCTCACTAGTGTGTGACTATGGGGTTCACACCAGCTCCTGCAGTTCCCTCCTGAGCCTGTGCCAGGAAATGGGTCTTAGTGGCCACTTTTGGGTGCAGGGTGTGCCCCCTCCCCCACCATGCATGGCCTTTGCTCCACTGTCTCCTGCAGGTAGACACAGATGTCGTAGTTCTCACCACGGGCGTCTTAGTGCTGATAATTCTGCTGCCCATGATCCCGCAGTCTGGGAAACAGCATCTTCATGACTTCTTTGATATTTTCGGCCGCCTTTCGTCATGGTGCCTGAAGAAACCCGGTAAGGAGGGGTCGTGCTATGAGCAGCCTCCGTGTGCATTCAGGCCATGCAGCATTGGAGACTTGTGCTGGCGGGGCTGGCTGCGATAGGCGAGCCTGGAGCAGCACAGCCGTGGGACAGGGCCTGTGTCCCTCTCACATTGCTACTCTGTTGTCAAGGAGCTCAGATGTCTGGGGCCACAGGCATGCTTTGACATGTAGGGGGAGGGCAATGCTCTGTCCATGTAGTGGGCCCTTCGTATCGGTAGGTAGTAAGGACCTAGTAGTGGGACCCCCATATTGGTAGGTAGTAGGGCCTAGCCAAACCCTCAGGCCCCTGAATACTTGAGCTTCAGGGCCATTGGTGATCTGAGTACCGGTTGTGTAGAGAGAGAGAGAAAAGGCTGGGCCATATGCCTGTTCCAGGCCAGGACTTGCCCAGGATCCGAGTAAGGTAGGATGTGTTCCAGCTGCCCTCCCTTCCCACATTTCAGGATAGGTTCCTTGTTCCCAAGAACCACAGAGCTTGAGGCTGATGCAATTCTGATTTCTGTTCCTGATTTGGTTTTGGACCACTCCTGATACTCAGAGCTCAGTCCTAGCTCTCTGCTCAGGGATCAGTCCTTACCTTTTCCTTTTTCTTTTTTGAATTTCGGGCCACACCCGGTGTGTTTAGGAAACCCTGAACTGAGTTCAGCCACATGCAGGGCAAGCACAGAAAAGCCTGCTCTGTCTCCGGCTTCTACATATCTATTTTTATTTAGTAAAACGATTTTATTATTACTGTTTGTTTTGAGGGTTGCATACGCTGGTACTCAGTGGCTGCTCCCAGTAGTGGTTGTGATCCTGGGGTGCCTGGGATGGAACCTCGTCTCCACTCCACATCCTGAGCCTGCACAGGGGCCCACATCCTGCTCTTCATGGGGTCTCTTCTTATGAATACTTCTCACCAGTGCTCTGTTTGGGGTTGCTTCTCCTACCACAGGGCTAGAAATGCTCCAGCTGTCAGCACTGAGTGTTACCAAGAACTCAATTGGGGGTTCTGGTAGAGGTCTCTTAAAAGTTTTGGGGTAGGGGCCGAGCGGTAGCGCTGGAGTTAAGGTGCCTGCCTTGCCTGTGCTAACCTAGGACGGACCGCGGTTCGATCCCCCAGTTCCCCATATGGTCCCCCGTGCCTGCCAGGAGTGACTTCTGAGCGAATAGCCAGGAGTAACCCCTGAGCATCACCGGGTGTGGACCAAAAACCCAAAAAAAAAAAAAGTTCTGGGGCAGCTGGGGCTGGAATGATAGCACAGAAAGGAGGGCATTTGGCATTTGCCTTGCAGGATCTGACTCGAGTTTTATCCCAAGCATGCCAGAATTGATTTATTTCCTTTGGGGGAGCACACCCCTTGGCATTCAAGGGTTATTCCTGGCTCTGTGTTAAGAAATTGCTTCTGGCAGACCTGGGGGACCATATGGGATGCTGGGAATCAAAACCAGGTCTGTCTCTGGTCAGCCATGTGCAAGGCAAATGCCCTACCGTTGCACTATGTCTCCACCCCAGGAGTGATTTCTGAGTGTAGAGCCACGAGTAAAACCTGAGAACTGCTGAGTGTAGCCCAAACTCTCTCCACATCCCCCAAAAAGGTTTTGGTACAGAGACTTTTGTCAGCGGTGGATACTGTGAGAGAGTCGGAGGTCTGTGTGGGAAAGGCAGGAGAGGAGGCCAGGCATGTGATCTCAGAGAGGGCCTCATCTGAGGGGGTTCACCCATGGACTTGAGAAGTCACTGAGGTATTGCTGGGAGGTAGGGGATTGGTGGCTTGGGGTCTCTATCTCAGTGTCCCACTCTGGAATCTGGCGGAGGCCTCCACAGCAGAGTCCCCTGTGCCCCCTAGTAACCGTGTCTTCTGCAGGCCACGTGACGGAAGTCTACCTGGTTCACCTCCATGCCAGCGTCTATGCGCTCTTCCATCGCCTCTACGGCATGTACCCCTGCAACTTCGTCTCCTTTCTGCGCTCCCACTACAGCATGAAGGAGAACTTGGAGACGTTCGAGGAGGTGGTTAAGGTACATTTTCCTGTGTCTCTGCTCTGGGGATTGTTCCCATGCAGCTCTGGGCTCCAGTGAGTGACAGGAGACTTTGGGTAGTCACCTTCGCTGCACCCTTAGTCCTGACTGTACTGACCTGATGCCTAGAGTAATCAACTGGCAATGTCAGAAGGGGGTGGGCAGGAGTCCCAGGGAAACCCCAGTGCACCAGACTTTCTTCTTGCCGAGAGTCCCCCCAACCTGCCTCTGGGGCCTTTTGTGATGATGCATCGAACCCCAACTCTTCCAGCCGATGATGGAGCATGTGCGGATTCACCCGGAGCTAGTGACTGGATCTAAGGATCACGAACTGGACCCACGGAGGTACTGACACATAGCTGACCCAGCTGTGCTCCCCTTACTCTTGGGCCCTATCTCTGGAGCCCTCCCCCTATGTGGGTTTTCAGATTTCTCTTTTTTTGGCTGCATCCAGTGGTGCACTGCTGACTCTGCTCAGGGATCACTTCTGGTAGGACTCAGGACTGCGGTGTTTGATCAAACCTGGGTTAGCTATGTGCAGGGCTGGAGCCATGGTGCTGTCCTGCCTTTCTGGCCCTGGCTCCTGCCCCCAGGCCAGAGCTCACTTTGTAATGTCACAATGTGGCTTCTTTTTGTTTTTGGGTCACACCCCCAGCATGCGATGCTTAGGGGTAACTCCTGGCACTCAGCAATCACTCCTGTTGGTGCTCAGGGAACCATGTGGGGTACCAGGGATCAAACTGAGGGCAGCCATAGTGACCTTCCTGCTGTGCTATCACTCTGGTTCCCAATGAGTGCTGCTTTTCTTTTTCTTTTTTTTTTTGGTTTTGGTCACACCCAGCAGCGCTCGGGGGTTACTCCTGGCTCTATGCTCAGAAACAGCTCCTGGCAAGCTTGGGGGACCATACAGGCTGTCAGGATTTGACCCACCAATCTTCTGCATGCAAGAGTGCTGCTTTCCTTAAGAACAGCCTGCTTTATTTCTGGCTTTGAGACTGTTGGTCATTTTTGTTTGTTAAAACAAGTCTTCGAGCCGGAATGGTGGCACAAGCAGTAGAGCGTTTGCCTTGCACATGCTAGCCTAGGATGGAGCACGGTTTGATCCCCCTGCATCCCATATGATCCCCCAAGCCAGAAGGCACCGGGTATGGTCCAAAAACAGAACCCCAAAAAAATCAGGTCTTCATTTCCTACACTGGTATGTAGGAAGTGGTTTTTCTTTTTCTTTTTCTTTTTTTTTTTTTTTTTTTTGCTTTTTAGGCCACACCCGGTGACATTCAGGGGTAGTCCTGGCTATGTGCTCAGAAATCATTCCTGGCTTGGGGGACCATATGAGAAACCAGGGGATTGAACTGCGGTTTATTTTAGGTTAGCACATGCAAGGCAAATGCCCTACTTCTTGTGCCACCGCTCTGCTCCCCCCCCCTTTTGGTTTTTGGGTCACACCAGGTGTTGTTCAGGGGTTACTCCTGGCTCTGTGCTCAGAAATCACTCCAGCCAGGCACAGGGAACCATATGGGATGCTGGGATTTGAACCACCGTCCATCCTGGATCAGCTGCGTGCAAGGCAAACCCCCTTCTGCTGTGCTATCTTTCCGGCCCAAGTGGTTTTTTTTTTTGCTGTTGTTGTTTGTTTGTTTGGTTTTTGGTTTTTGGGCCACGCCCGGTGACGCTCAGGGGTTACTCCTGGCTATGCGCTCAGAAGTCGCTCCTGGCTTGGGGGACCATATGGGAAACCGGGGCATCAAACCTCGGTCCTTCCTAGGCTAGCGCAGGCAAGGCAGGCACTTTACCTCCAGCGCCACCGCCTGGTCCCGTGTTTTTTCTTAATTGTTATTTTTTAATATATTGATGTCTTCTGCAGAGACCCAGTATCTGCTGGTATTGGGGGGAGAGGGGGACAGAGTGATCCATCATCCTAGGTTAGCATGGTGTCTCCCAGCGTGACAGACCTGTTGATTTTGTTGTTGTTGTTGTTGCTGTTGTTGTTAGATTCTGGCTTACCTTGGCATGGATCTCTCTGTATGTCTGTGGAAGTACTGAGTCAGTGTCATGCTTTTGAGCTGCTGTGTACACATGCACACATGTATTATCCAGCAGTGTTCAGGGCTTTCTCTAGGCTGTGCTCTGGATAGCAGATGGGTTCTCAGGGCTTGAACCCACGTCTGTCCTGTCTCTCTGCTCCTGCAGAGGGTTTCTGGGCTTATCACCTGTGACCCTGAAGCTGTGGATTGGGGGCAGCAAACAGGCACATCCCCCCCCTGCTCCCTACGTTAACTGTTGACACCCTGATCACTTGGTTCTCTTCCTTGACTTTGAAGGCCTGTGGCTCGAAACACAGCAGCTATGGACAATGATTTTGCATAGTTTCACCCCTGAGCCTGCCTTCTTCCTGGCTCCTCCCTGACGGGGAGATTGTGCTCAGAAACAGTCCCCTATAAATTCCCTAGGACTTTAGGGCTGATGCCATTGGAAGCAAATGTTTGTTTTAACATACTGTTAGGAAGCTGCCTAGATAAGCTTGTTGTGTCTGCTCTTGTGGGTAGGTGGGATCAGCTGGATTTTGAAGAAAGTTCTGGCACAGAAGCAAGAAGCCAACAGGAAGCTGAGAGGAAGAGAGCAAGAAATTGCAATAGAGTGCGGGGGACAGGGATAGCAGGAAATTGCAGGGAGCAGTGGTTTATGCACTGAGAGGGATCTCAGACGCATAAACGCCTGCAGAGAGAGAGACACAGACAGACCAAATCAGGCTCTCATAAAATAAATCATTGGCTCAGGTTGAGCTTTTCCCAGAAGGTGGACCTTGAACATAGAGATGAACAATAGGAGATAAAAGAGAAAAATGGGACACAGGCCGGGAGATAGTGCAGTGGGGAGGGCGCTGGCCCTGCACACAGCCAACCTGGTTCAATTCTTTGTTTCCCCTCTTGAGACTCATCAGGAGTGAGTCCTGAGCACAGCTGGGAGTAGCTCAGCCTCCTATTGACCCCCCCCCCCCCCCCCCAAAAAAAAAAAAAAAATGTGGTAATATAATTCAGGTAGCAACCCTAATGTCTAAAAAAAAAAGTGGAAAAGGCATGAGGTTTCACAGGCAGAGAAGAGCCAGTGACAGGGTCCAAGAACATTTACAGGTCTACGAACCCCATATCTAGGAGTGGAGAGACAGACTTCAGATGGAAGGAACTCAGGGTATCACTCACTCGGGCTCTGGATTCCTGTTCCAACGCTGTGTCCAAGTCACCAAGCTTGGACTTGGTGGTCCTTCTTTTCTTGCTGTGGTAGATCTATTTGGCCACTTCTCAGCACACGGTGGAGGCTCAAGCCTTCCTGAGACTGCTTGCTGGTCTGCAGGCAGCTTTACTTCCCTGACTCAGGTGGGAGCCTGTGGGTGCTGACATGTGTCCTCAGGAGAGGACAAAGTGGCCAGGTCTGACTCAGTGTGCCCTTTTGCCCCTTATTTCATGTTGAAGCCTTTGTTCCATGTATCTCATCTTCTATCTGGGAGGGCAGGCCTGTGAAGGGAGACTTCTTTCCCTCCCAGTACCTCTGCATTCTGGGCCTCACTGGTTCTGGGAGCAATGTGGTCCAATAGCTAGACCTGAGTCTGCTCTCTGCCCCTTTGGAGGAAAGTGAGTCCTAACCTGGGCTTGTTGGCTCTGTTCACCAGGTGGAAGCGGTTAGAGACGCACGACGTTGTGATTGAATGTGCCAAAATCTCCCTGGACCCCGCTGAAGCCTCCCCTGAAGACGGCTATTCGATGTCCCGGTCCTTTGCCTGCTTGCCTCACCGCACAGCCACAGCCGACCCTACCGCCAGTCCTTATGGTGACACCCCGAATAGCTATGGTAAAACGGGACTTTGGTACTTATCTGCTTTACAACTTTGTCTTTGGGAAGCCTTGAGTAATTTTATTGGCTTTAATTTCTTTCCCTTGGTTCAGCTCCTAGGAACTCTTTCCCAGATGTTTAAAAGTCAGATGTGGGGGGTCCAGAGAGATAGCACAGCGGCGTTTGCCTTACAAGCAGCCGATCCAGGACCTAACATGGTTGGTTCGAATCCCAGTGTCCCATATGGTCCCCTGTGCCTGCCAGGAGCTATTTTTGAGCAGATAGCCAGGAGGAACTCCTGAGCACCGCCAGGTGTGGCCCAAAAAAACAAAAACAAACCCCAAAATAGTGAGATGTGGGGACCTGAGCGACGGTACAGCAGAGTGGGCATTTGCCTTGCATATACCCAACTGGTTTCAATCCCTAGCAAGTCATAGGGTTCTCCAAACACCGCCAGTAATAATTCCTGAATGCAGAGCCAGGAGGAAGCCTGAGCATTGCTGGATGTGGCCCCCAAACAAAAACAAAACAATTTACATGTATCTCCATTATGTCCTACAAGTTTTGGGGTATAGAAGTATTTGATGGTTGCTCCCAGCTTTTTGTTCAGAGGTGTCTCCCAGCTTTGCTGGGAGCCTTGCAGTATGGGGCTTGAACCTGGTCTCCTGAGTGCAAGGCATGTGCTCAGCCCTTTGCACATCTCTCCATCTCCTGGAGAGCTCATGTCCAAAGGAGCCAGAGCAGGTAGGAGGCAGGAAATTAAAAAACAGCAGAAATCAATACATTGGAATACAAAAATAAAAAACAATACAAAATATTCATGAAACCAAGAGCTGGTTCTTTGGGGAAAAAAATAACAAGATTGATAAACCACTAGCAAGACTCAAAAGAAAAAAGGAGAGAGGACCCTAATAAGCTAAACCAGAAATAAAAGGGGATGATATTCAACAGATAACTCATAACTCCAAAGAGTTATCAGAGATTACTCTGAGAATCTATATGCCACAAAACAAGAGAACCTAGAAGAAATGAATAAATTCTTGAATTCCTATAACCTCCTAATGCTGAACCAAGAAGATATGGAACGCTTAAACAAATATATCACTATTGAAGAAACCAAAATGCTAATCAAAAAAAAATTTTAAAAGCCAGGCCTAGATGGGCTCACTGTTGAGTTTTTCGAACCTTTACAGAAGAACACTGCCAGTCCTTTACAGGAAATTGAATAAGCAGAGACGCTCACAGTTTTTATGAAGAGAACATTTCCTTGATACCAAAAGCAAAGACAGCACACAAAAATGAAAACTACAATTCAGTATCCTTGATGAACCAGATGTAAAGATCTTTAGCAAAACACTTAACAACTTAAATCCAACAACTTATCAAAAATATTGTTCGCTGGTCCCCTGAGCCTGCCAGGAGTGATTTCTGAGCATAGAGCCAGAAGTAATCCTTGAGCATTGCCAGATGTGACCCAAAAACCAAATATATATATACATATATATATATA
>PVKC010029997.1:0-14939 GCA_004027635.1 Crocidura indochinensis | reverse complement strand
TGGGGGGGGGGGCAGTTCTCTCAAAAATTGCCCATGCATGTCTGCTTTTCCACTAATCTCCCTGAACTTGGCTTTGAGATCAGAGTTTCATTGCAGGTCAATGAGCTCCATTTGAAGCACAGGAGGGGCATGTTGCACATCAAAGGAAAAGGGGTCCACAAAAAATTGGAAAGGGGCTCTGAGATTTTTGAAGTCTGCAAATCAGTGATCCAATTCCTTCTCTAGCTTAAAAATAGCATCAACATTATTTATCACCACTGAATGGTATGCCTGCATCCACAAGTTCCTTGCATGCTGGGAAATGGCAAAGGTTTGTCTGAGAGAGCTGAGATTTCCATAACACAAGTTTTGTGGAGAATGCTCTCACATTGTCATAGGCAGCACTGATAAGCTGCCACGGGCCTTGTAACATCTTGTTTAGTACAGTCAGCTTATGTGTGATGTCAACAAGAAAAGCTAAGTCCCTGAGCCATTTGTGATCACTCAACTCAGAAACAGCATTCCCATCCTTCTCCATGAAGGCTTTCACTTTTTCTCTCAACTCAAAAAAAAAATCTTTTCAGGACATTTCCCCTGCTGAGCCAACATACCTCAGTGAAATAGAGCACATCTCCATATTCTGACTCCATTTCCTCTAAAAAAGCACGGTAACTCCTGTGCTTTAAGTCCCTGAATCTGATTTGGTTGATGCCATTTCACAACAATGAACATCACATTGTCACATGGCAGGTATTTACTGCAAAGGGCCTACTGATGGATAATGAAGTGAAGAGCAATGGCCTTCTCTACACCCTCCTCTTCAAGTTTTTTTTGAACAAGTGCCACCAGTCCATTTTTCCTCCCTGTCATCAATGGCGTTCCATGGTTGTTATTCCAACAAACCTCTTCCATGGCAAACCTGCATTCTCAATGGCATCACACAGATGCTGAAATATCTCATTAGCAGTGGTCTGGCCATGTATTGGAATTATTGTGAGCAGCTCCTCTGTCCATTCAAAATTGCAATCAACACCACAGACATAAATTGTGAGCTACACAGTGTCTGTTTTATCTGTGCCCTTGTCAAGAACAACTGAGTATGCATCAAAACATTTGCTTTCTCACACAGTTGATGATAAATGTCACTTGACATGTCAGAAATGCACTCTGCCACAGTGTTGGCAGAAAGGCTGATTTTGCTAAACTGACCTTTCTTTTCCGGACAGATAATACTTGCAGCATGTAACATGCATTTTTTTTTTAACAAACTCTCCTTCTGTGAATGATTTCCCTGCCTTAGCAATCATCTCACTAATCATGTAACTAGCTTCAACTGATGCAACATTCTGTTTGGTTGCTTTCTTGAAGAAATCTTGTTGCCTCATTAGACATGCTTTAAGACTAGCAACCCGATTGGCTCTCTCATTTCCTTGATATTTTGCACATTTCTCAGCATGTTTAGTTGAATAATGGCGTTTCAAGTTGTATTCCTTGTGCACTGCAACTTTCTCTGAGGAAATAGTCATGTGGGAATGCCTCTGTGCTCAACAAAGAAATACTGTGTCTCCCACTTTTCCTGAAATTGTCTGTGCTCATCATTAATATTTTTCTTCACTGCAGGCTTTAATGAAGTCATGATGAAGGTATGACAAAATCTAATTCTGTAATAAACTTCTCTCCTTTCTCTCCCTTAGGTCTCCAATAATGCAAGGGACAGCATGCAGGAGAAATGAAAATGATGTCTGTGCTAGGTGCAAAGTATTCGCGATTATTCGCTTACCGAATATTCACAATAAAAAAATCCTATTAATAAGAAAAAATCGCAAAAAATCGCATTAAACATTTGCATACCCCGAACAGAACTGCTTGGTGTATGCAAATGTTTAGTGCGATTTTTTTCTTACTAATGCGACTTTTATTGTGATTATTCGGTAAGTGAGTAATCGCGAATACTGTGATATTTGAATGCTAGCCACAGGCCACAATATGTACGGAGGGTTGCAAATTACCCGCGGGCCACGAGTTTGAAACCCCTGCTGTAGAGGTTACTACATGTCTTTTCCAGGAGTCCTAGAAAGCAGTGAGCAAAGATCAAATTTAATATTTATTTTATAATATTCTTATTTAAGCACCATTATTACAAACATGGTTTTAGTTGTGTTACAGTAATAAATAGGACACCTCTTCACCAGTGCAACATTCCCACCAACAATGACTCCCATAACCCTCTTTCCCCAACCCCTGCCTATATTTGAGGCAGGCATTCTACTTATCCCACTCATTAACATTTTCACTGCTGTTGTTAATGTAGTTTATTCTCTAACTGCAATCAGCACTCTTTGTGGTGAGCTACATATTGTAATTCCCCATTTTCCTTGATTCTCTTTCTAATATACAAATGAAGCTCTCTCTGTATCACCATCTCATTGTCTGTCTCACTTCTTCCTCTCACCTTAATTACCAGAGATTTCTTTTTTTTTTTTACTTCTTTTCTGCTTGAAAAATTTTTATTGTTTGAAGTACTGTGAGGTACAATTCTTTTTATTAATATTTTTATTTAAACACCTTGATTACAAATATGATTGTAGTTAAGTTTCAATCATATAAAGAACCCCCCTTTACCAGTGCAGCATTCCCATGATCAATGTCCCAAATCTCCTTCCTCTCCAATCCACTCCTGCCTGTACTCTTGACAGGTTTTCTACTTCCCTCATTCATTCACATTGTTATGATAGTTCTCAATGCAGCAATTTCTCTAACTACCCTCATCACTCTTTGTGGTTAGTTTCATGTCATAAGCTGGAACTTCCAGCCCTCCTCTAGTCTCTGTGAATTATTGCAAAATTGTCTTTATTTTTCTTAAAACTCATAGATGAGGGAAGTCTCCTTTCTGCATCTATCTCTCTCCCTCTGAATTATTTCACTCAGCATAATAGATTCCATGTACATCCACGTATAGAAAAATTTCATGACTTCATCTATTCTGATGGATACATAATATTGCAATGTGCTTATATACCAAAGTTTCTTTAGTCATTCATCTGTTGAAGGGCATCTTGGTTGTTTCCAGAGTATGGCTAATATAAATATTGTTGCAATGAATATAGGGGTAAGGAAGAGATTTTTGTTTTGTATTTTAGTGTTCCTAGGGTATATTCCTAGGAGTAGTATAGCTGGATCATATGGGAGCTCAATTTCCAGTGTTTTGGAGTACTCTCCATATCACTTTCCATAAAGGTTGGACTTTCCATAAAGGTTGCCGTCTTTCCATAAAGACGGCATTCCTACCAACAGTGAGTAAGAGTTCCTTTCTCTCCACATCCCCATCAGCATTGCTTGTTCTCATTCTTTTTGATGTATGCCAATTCTGTGGTGTGAGATGGTATCTCATAGTTGTTTTGATTTGCACCTTCCTAATGATTAGTGATGTGGAGCATTTTTTCATGTGTCTTTTGGCCATTTGTATTTCTTTTTTGTCAAATTGTCTGTCCATTTCTTCTCCCCATTTTTGATGGGATTAGATGATTTTTCTTGTAAAGTTCTGTAAGCCTTGTATATTTTGGATATTAACCCCATATCTGATGGGTATTGGGTGAATAGTTTCTCCCACTCAGTGGGAGGCTCTTGTAGCCTGGGCATTATTTCCTTTAAGGTGCAGAAGCTTCTCAGCTTAATATAGTCCCATCTGTTTATCTCTGCTTCCACTTGTTTGTGGGAGATTGCTTTAGTCTGCACAACATGGGTGCCATTAACCATAGTCTCTCTCTGTGGAAAAGTTCCACTGAGTAGCTTACGTGAATGCTGGCAGGATTTTGCCCTGAGCATAAAGGAAACATTGCTACAAAAAGTAGCCCCTTGTGCTATTAATCATAAGGCCATGGAGCTGGGGGCAGGGTGCAAATAGCATTTTTCTTATATCTCTAACCCCTGCTAGTTGGAGATTGTTTGGGATCAGCCACCAAGTTATGTCTATTTTCTCTTCTCTCCTCACCACCTGTAGGCTGTGCTTTGCCAGAAGTCCTTGATAAAAATGTAGCTCTATCCCCTTCCCTTTCTTGGCTAAGTATCCATAGTAAGCATATGATTGATAGAGAAAACTGTTTGAATCAACCAATGCCTAGCTGCCCAGTATTTAAATGTAAAATGCCTTTGTCCATTTTTGGTAATGTACCTGTATTTGAAATGTAACTGGACAAAAACTTTTCATTGTAACCAATAGTCCTCAAGACCTGCCTCCCTTTGTGTGAAAAGTATATAAGTGCTTAGCCATGCTTAATACATTCGCCCTTGATCAGAATTCAGACTTGGGTCACTCTTTCTAACCAATTTGGATTTTTCTGTAGATATTTCGGGTTGGGTCGGCTTCAGGAAACTCACGAACTCATAGAGGCGTTCACCCCCCACTGGCCGGGGTCCCCAGAACGCCGCGAACCTCACTTGTTTGGAATGTGCAGTATCTTCCTTGAATATGTCTTTAGTCTCAATGTCATGAGACTAACAAGTTTTACCAACTTGTTGTTCTATATACCTTATAATTTCAGTCTGATATCAAGGTCTTTAATCCATTTGGATTTTACCTTCGTACATGATGTTAGCTGGGGGTCTAAATTCACTTTTCTGCAAGTGGTTAACAGTTGTGCCAACACTAATTGTTGAAGAGGCTTTACCTGCTCCACTTAAGATTTCTTTCTCCTTTATCAAAAATTAAGTGATTGTATGTCTGGGGATCATTCTCTGAGAACTCAAGCCTATTCCACTGATCTGAGGGTCTTTCTTTATTCCAATACCATGTTTTGATAACTATTACTTTGTAATACAGTTTAAAATTGGGAAAAGTAATGCCTCACATATTCCTTTCCCCTAGGATTGCGATAGGTATTCAAGGAAGTTTATTGTTACAAATGAATTTCAAAGTGTTTTATCCACTTCTTTGAAGAATGTCATGAATATTTTTAGAGGGATCACATTAAATCTGTATAATGCTTTGGGTAGTATTGCCATTTTAATTATGTTAATTCAGCCAATTCATGAGCAGGGTATGTATTTCCATTTCCGCATGTCCTCTCTTTTTCTTGGATCAGGGTTTTATAGTTTTCTTTGAATAGGTCCTTCACCTCTTTGGTCAAGTCGACTCCAAGATATTTGAGTTTGTGTGGCACTAATGTGAATGGGGTTATTTTTTTAATGTCCATTTTTCCTTATCATTATTGGTGTATAAAAATGCTATTAATTTCTGTTAATTTTTTAGCCTGCCACATTGATATATGAATCTATTGTTTCTAAAGCTTTTTAGTAGAGTCTTTAGAATTTTCTAAGTAGAGTATAAAGTCATCTGCAAACATTGAGAGCTTGACTACTTCTTTTCATACCTGGATGTCCTTGATGTCTTTTTCTTGCATAATTGATATAGCAAGTATTCCCAGTACTATGTAGAAAAGGAATGGTGAGAGCAGACAGAATTTGTCTTGTAGCAGAATTTAGATGGAAGGCTTTTAGTTTTTCTCCATTGAGGATAATATTAGGCATGGCTAATTAACTATATTGAGAAAGGTTCCTTTCATTCCCATCTTGCTGAGAGTTTTGATCAAGAATGGGTCTTGGACCATATCAAATGCTTTCTCTGCCATTGTTGATATGATCATGTGATTTTTATTTTTTTTGTTGTTGATGTTGTGTATTATGTTGATAGATTTACAAATGTTAAACCATCCTTGCATTCCTGGGTTGAAACCTACTTGATCATAGTGAATGATCTTCTTGATGAGGCATTGGAACATATTTGCCAGGATTTTGTTGAGGATCATTTTTGCAACCTTGTTCATCAGGGATATTGTTTTGCAATTTTCCTTTTTGGCAGCATCTCTGTTTGGTTTTGGTATCAAGGTAGTGTTGTCTTCATAAAAGCCACTTAGAAGTGTTTCTGTTTTTTTTTCAAGTTCACAAAAGAGCCCATTTAGGATTGATAGTATTTCCTCTTGAAAGGTTTGAAAGAATTTATTAGTAAATCCATCTGGGCCTATGCTTTTCTTTTTAAGCAGAAATTTGATTACCGTTTTAATTTCCTCAATGGTGATGGGGTGTTTAGATATGCTACATACTCCTTACTCAAACGTGGAAGCTTATAAGAGTCCAAGAATTTATCCATTTCTTCTAGGTTCTCATGTTTAGTGGCATAGAGTTTCTCAAAGTAGTTTCTGAATACCCTTTGAATCTCTGCAATATCTGTTGTTAATGCCCCTTTTCATTTTTAATACAGGTTATCAAATTTCTGTCTCTTTCTTTTTGAGTTTTGCTAATTGTTTATTTTTTCAAAAAACCAACTTCTACTTTCATTGGATCTCCAATTGTTTTTTGGGGGGGTTCACTTCATTGATTTCTGCTCTAAGCTTTATTTCCTGTGTTACCATATTTTTGGTTCCTTCTTGATCATTCTCTAATTTTATAAGCTGTGCCATTAAGCTATTTGGGTATGCCCCTTCTTCCTTCCTGATGTGTGCTTGCAAAGCTATATATTTTCTTCTCAGTACTACTTTTGCTGTGTCCCATAGATTCTGATAGTTTGAGTCTTTATTGTCATTTATTGTCATTGTCCAGGAAAGTTTTGATTTTGATTTCCTTTTGATTTGTTCTCAGACTCACTGGTTATTCAGTAGTAGGCTGTTTAATTTCTAGGTGTTAACATTTTTCTTCTTTGTCCCCTTGTCTTGCACAATTTATTTCAGAGCCTTTTGTCATCTAAGGTAGCCTGCAGTATTTCTATCCTCTTAATTTTATGAAAGTATGTTTTATGTGCCAGCTTGTGGTCTATCCTGGAGAATGACCCATGTACATTGGAGAAGATTTCTGGGGATGGAGACTCCTATATATATCTACTAGGACTCTTTCTTTCATTTCTCTTTTCAGGATAATAAATATTTTAGTGTGTTTCAATCTGGTTGACCTATCAAGTGTTGACAAGGCCATGTTGAGGTCTCCCTCAATTATTTTATTATTATCTATATCCTTTACAAATTTGTCAATAATTGTATTAGATGTTTTGCTGGGCTCTCATTGGGTGTGTATATGTTTAGTAGTGTTATTTCTTCCTGATGCACATATCCCTAGATTAGTATGAAGTGTCCATCTTTGTCTCTTTTAAATTTTCTGAGTCTAAAGTTTGTGTTGCCTGATATTAGTATGGTCACTCCACCTTTTTTTAAGGGTGTTGTTTGCTTGGATGATTTTCCTCTAGCATTTGATTTTGAGTCTATATTTGTTCTAACTATTCAAGTGTATTTCATGTAGGCACCAGAAGGTGAATTCATATTTTTTATTCATTTAGCCACTGTGTCTCTTAATTGGTCATTTAATCCATTGACATTGAGGGAGATGATTGTCATGGAATTTAATGACATCTTTGTGTATAAGTTTGGTGTGTTTGTTGGTCTGTCTTGTCTTACAGTAGACCTTTCAGTTTTTTAAAGTTTTTCTTATCCTTGAAGCTATGTATCCTTCCTTCAAACCTAAACGTGAGTCGGGCTGGGTTCAGTACTCTAGGTAAAGTATCCATTTCATTCAGTCTCATCAAAATATCCCACCACTTACTTCTGGCTTTGAGATTTTTTTTGTGACATGACTGCTCTAAATCTTAAGAATGTTCTTTTGAATTTCCCTTTTTGATCTTGCTGTTTTTATTATTCTATCTCTATCTGTGAGACTCATCATTGTGGCTAGGATGTGTCTTGGGGTGTTTTTCTTTGGGCCTCTTTTACCTGGTACTCTTTGGGCATGCAGGATATGATTGCCTGCAGTCTTAGGTCTGAGAATTTCTCTGTGATGATATCTTTGACTATTGATTCTTCTGGGGATCTTCTTCTTGGGCCTCTGGGACTCCAATGATTTTTATGTTGTTTCTGTTGAGTTTACTAAAGACTTCTATTTCCATCTGTTCACATTCCCATAGGACTTTCCTATTGTCTGATCATTTGCCTTAAGGTTCTTTTTCCAATCTCTTCTGCTGTATGGAGTTGTTCTTCATTTAATCTTCCAATTCACTGATTCTGTCTTTGGCTATTGTTACCCTGTTGGAGAGGCTTTCCATTGAGTTTTTAGTTCAGCTACCATGTTTTTTCAGATCTGTTATTTCAGTTTGGAGTTTTCTGATTTTTATCTTTGTGTTCTGTTCAGTAGAGCTTTTTTCTTTGATTTACATGAGGATCATCCATATTTATATTCTAAACTTATCTGAGAGATTAATAAGATGGTTGGTATTTTTTGGGTCATCAGAGTTATCATCTTCATTCTCTGTGCATGGTGTTTGCCTGCGAGGTTTCCCCATTGTCATGCTTGTAGTGTGATTTTTTTTTCCTGTGTTTTATGGTATGGTTCATTATTTAGAAAGAACTCCACTTTGCTTCATGGCCATGCTCTTCTGGAGCCTCTAGGAGACAATTTTTGCTGGGCCTTTCTTGGCGTTCTCAGGAAAGTTTCAGGAGATAGAAAATAAGAGAAACAACAAAAGGCTAGGTCCTCTCAGTCTCTCCCAGTTGCTAAGCTCACAGTAGGGGCAGACCCCTCCCACCTTCACAGACAAAGGTGCTACTTTTCTACTGGGTTGCCTCTGGTAGCTGATTTTTACTCAGTCTTTCTTGGCCTTTCTGCTCGGGTGCCTGTAGAAAACAGTTTGTTGAGCCTTTCTTGGCCTTCTCAAGAGATCTTCAGGAGACAGACGTGAAGAGAAACACACAAAGGTGACAGGTTCCCTCAGTCTCTTCCAGTTGCTAAGCTTACAGCAGAGACAGACCCCTCCTGCCTTCACAAAGGAGCTATCTTTCTGCTGGGGTGCCTCTGGTAGCCAGTTTTCATTTAGTTTTTCTTGGCCTTTCTGCTTAGACACCTCTAAGAGACATATTTTGCTGGGCCTTTCTTGGCCTTCTGAGGAGAGTTTCAGGAGACAGAAGAGAAGAGAAACATGCAAAGGTGACAGGTCCCCTCAGTCTCTCCCAGTTGCTACGGATTTATTTTCTATTATGTTATTTCTATCTATTCAATTTCTTTTATTATATTTTCCATTGTAATATTTTTATATTATATTATAAACTGAAAATTATTGTGAAGCTACAAATTCTACATCCAAATTTATGTTTTTGCTTGTTTTTTTGATTCAGATATTTTTGTATATCTAGCATTTTAAAAATAATTTATTTTTATAAATTATAAATGTTTATAAATTAAAAATAATTTATTTATAAGCACCATAATTACAAATATGTTTGTAGTTGGGTTTCAGTCATAAAAAGAGCACACCCCTTCACCAGTGCAACATTCCCACCACCAATGCTCCCATTCCCTCTTTCCCCAACCCCTGCCTGTATTCAAGACAGCATTTGATTTCTCTCACTCACATCGTCATGATAGTTGCTAGTGTAGTTATTTCTCTAGCTGCACCAACCACTCTTTGTGGTAAACATCATATAGCGCACCTGTCCTTCCAGCCCTTATCGCTATTGCCTCTGGTATTATTAGCATACTGTACTTTATTTTATTAGCATACTGTCTTTTATTTATCTTAAATCACAAAGATGAGTGATACTACTCAGTGCCTATCTCGCTCCCTCTGAATTATAATAAGGATGACTCATTGATGTAATTTTACTTTTTGATCTTGTTGCTTTCAGTGTTTTATCCCTATCTGTGGTATTCATTGTTGTGACTAGAATATGTTTTGGATTGCATGTCTTTGGATCTCTTTTAGCTGGTAAACTTGGGGCATGTAGTATTTGGTTGCATACACTATTTAGCTCTGTGAATTTCTCTGCAATGATGTTCTTGACTTTTTCTTCTGGAGATTTTCTTCCTGGGTCTCTGGGACTCCAATTATTCTCATGTTGATTATGTTGCATTTATCAAAAACTTCTATTTTTGTTTGTTCACATTCTTTGAGTATTTTTTTCACTGTCTAATCATTTGCTTTAAGGCTATTTTCCAATTTCTTCTGTTGTATGGAGTTATGAATCTCAGCTTTCAGCTCACGGATTAGGTCCTCAGCTGTTGTTACTCTGTTGAAGAGGCTTTCCATTGAAGTTTTCATTTTGCCTTCCAAATTTTTCACTCCTGTTATTTCAGTTTGGAGTTCTTCTTTCTTTCTTTCTTTCTTTCTTTCTTTCTTTCTTTCTTTCTTTCTTTCTTTCTTTCTTTCTTTCTTTCTTTCTTTCTTTCTTATTTCTTTCTTTCTTTCTCTTTTTCTTTCTTTCTTTCTTTTTCTTTCTTTCTTTCTCTTTTCTTTCTTTTCTTTCTTTCTTTCTTGGGGCACACCTGGTGATGTTCAGGGATTACTCCTGGCTACCCTCAGAAATTACTCCTGGCTTGGGGGACCATTTGGGACACTGGAGGATCATACCATGGTCCATCCTGGGTCAGCTACATGCAAGGCAATCACCCTATCACTATGTCACTGATCTGGCCCCTGGAGTTTTTTTTTATTTCTATTTTTATAGTCTCTTGATTCTTATTTGTGGTTCTCTTAGTGCAAACCATGCTTTCTTTGAATTCTATGAGCATTCTCCATATGTCTTTCTAAGTCTCTAAAAGGCTACATAGATAGTTGGCACTTTTCAGGTCATCAGTACTGCCATCTTCATTCTCTATGCTTGTTTTTGACCTGAATTGTTTCATAATTATCATTCTTGTAGTGTAGTATTTTCTGTGTTTTAAGGTTCAATGACTAAGAGATGTGCAGAGTCACAGAGTGAAGCAGAGTGGCCGGGCTTTTCTGGCTTCATTCTTTGTGGCAGGGCCAGCTCACACTCTTGATGTGGTTTCCATAGGTGCTTCTGGCAAAGTTGGTCCCCAAACAGGCAGTGCTGTTTTGGGGCAGCAGCCTCAATGAAAAGCATGTGGAGGAGATCAGGCTCAATTTTTTTTAAAGGAAGATTGTTTTGTTTTGTCTGTTTGGGGTGCCACACCCAGTGATGCTCAAGAATTACTCCTGTACTCAGAAACAACTGCTGGTGGTGTGGAGTACTATATGGAATGCTGGTGATTGAACTAGAGTTGGCTATGTGCAAAGCATGCTATTACATCTCTCTGGTCCCTGAAGTGAAATAGTTTCATTGAATGCAATTTAGAAAGATGTGAACAGAGAGAAAGAGAGGAATATGTGATCAAGAGACAATAACAGGTATCTGCAAAGTGAAAAAGGCAAAAAAGACATAGAGACAAGCAAGTGAGATTTGTGTTCAAGAGAGAACATGAGCTTGCTTATTAAGTCTTACTTGGTAAGTGAGATCTATGTTCAAGAGAGAAAATGAGCTTGTTTGTTAAGCTTGCTTGGTAAGTCTATAGCAGTGGTCCTCAAACTACGGCCCACAGGCCACATACTGTATTTGTTCCCATTTTGTTTCTTCACTTCAAAATAAGATATATGCAGTGTGCATAGGAATTTGTTCGTAGTTTTTGTTTTTACTATAGTTCGGCCTCCACCGATCTGAGGGACAGTGAACTGGCACCCTTTTTAAAAAGTTTGAGGACCACTGGATAGCAATATTCTGGATTTTGCTATGAGATTCTATGGATTTACTTTTCTCACTACATATTTCTATATAAGTCAAGTTTTTCACTTTACATCCAATAGGTTCTTTGGGTTATTTTTGTTGCTAGATTTGTGTTCTTTTATGTTTTGTTCTTCTCCTGGTATTTTATATTCAAGATAAATCCTTGTTTTTAATTTTATTAACTAGGGAACCAAGACTTAAACACTATATGACCAATTGATTTTGGAGTGAGGGCTTTCCTAGCAATGATGGAGGTCCTTCTTGGCGATTCTTGCAGTTCAATGTGAAAGCCTGAGTATGCAGTGCAGCTTGGATCTTGTAGCCAGGTACTGTTTAGGGTTCTCCAGGTTGCACTGATGATCCTTGGTGAGGTGCAGAGATCGAACTAGGCTTCGTTGCATGCAAGGTGAATGTTTTAACCTTACACTCTATCTCAATCCTAACATTTTTTTCATATCTAATTTTTTTGTTTCTATATTTACACTTATTTACTATGTTTCTGTTGAAATTTATGCACTAACTTTTGGGCTCTGTATAACCATGTAGCTTGATATCCAATTCTTACACTAAACATACATATATACATACATGTTTAGAAAGTATAGTTTATCATCTATAGTTAGGCTTGAGGTGGATGGGAATCTTGGATAGTGTTGTTACACTGGTGGAGACTAGTATTGAATGTGAAATGACAGAAACGAAGGTATTATGGATAACTATGTAAATCATGGTTTTAAATAAAGTAATAAAAATAAAAAATAAAGATATTAGGGTGTTAACAAAATTAAAATCATATAATATCATATTCTTCACAAAGCTTCTCAATTTTATCCAGAAAATTGATGTCATTATGATAATTAATTCAGGGGTTTTAATTACTAAATGATATGGATTTTTACTTCAAGTACCTTATTGAGAAAAGCAGATATGAGTGAAAAACCTTGACCTTCTTCTCTCACACTTATGCATCATTCAATATTTGCTAGTTGATTTATCCTTTTCCTAGTCCCCGTTATCACCTATGATATTAGGGTAACCTCTAGATTACTGAGAGAATTAAACAATACAAAACACAGAATAGCACCTGAAATAGTGCAATAAATATTCACAAAGTTAATTTTTTATTAGTAGTTGTATTATGCTTAAGCAGCTATATACATTGAAAGAAACTTTTATGAGAAAGTTTAGAATGAGAACAATAAGTAGTTTTTGCAGGAAGTAGGGTCCATAGAGATAGGGGAAGAATGAATAGACTAGTCCAGAAACACTGAGGCAGGGTACATGGGTTGTGTTGAAGGGGTAGTGCATATAGGTAAGAAAGAAAATAGGCAGGGGACAAAAGGGGAAGGTATGTCGGGATAACTTGCTTTAATATCTGTCTCTCTGGAGTCTAAAATTTGGGGGGAATGGAATAAAAAGGGGAGAGAAGACAGGTATAATAAAGGGAAGGGAAAAGGAAAATCAGGGGAAAGCTGAGTATAAAAAGTTAAGCCTGATTATTGGCCAGAAATAGCCTTCTTCTGTGTAATATTCTTTTAGAATTTATTGAAAGCATTAAGATGAGAGAACAGTTCAGAGCACTGGATTAATTCTCTTTTCTCTCTCTCCCTCTCTTTTTCTTGCCCTTTTATTAAGAAAATAAAAGAGACTTTGAAATATTAAGAGATAGTGGGATTAGAACCTTCTCCTGCCAGCCCCTGTCTTTCCTCCCCTATTAATTTCCATTTGATTAGAATTCTTTTTGAAGTATTTAAATATGGACAATAAGAAATAGCTGGGTGAATTATTGAATATCAGTTAGACAGTATTAATATAATCATGGCTCTCATTTTTTATATAGACACTTCTTCTATATGTATAATTTCCATTAGGAATAAAGTAGCCTTCCCCTCTCCCCTAACTCAAGTCATTATGGCTTTTTTTTAAACTATAATGAAATTCTTAAAAGTTAATCATGGATTTGTAAATCCTCAGCTTCAAATTTTTAATTTGAAAAACAAGTTTTAGAACTTTAGAAATTTAATATTTTTTCTGCTTTCTTTTTTTCTTAAATACAGGAGAGAGAAACCTTAATATTAAATTCATGAAGAAAGTGAGCTTTGGACACCTGAATATTTTGAAAAGAACTATGATTCTTTGGATGATCTCAGTGGAACTCCAAGAATCCCTCTTCACTCAGGGGTTGCAAGGAGAGCAAGTTATATTGAAACTGAAAAATCAGGAGTAAACACAAGCATCTCCAAGAAAAAAACTGCTTCCTCCTTGAATAACACATGCCTCAACGCAGGCCAGTGTAGGCCTGTCTTTTGTGCTAAAGGCTAGATCTCAAGATCCTTGAGTAACAAAACAGGGAACTCACAATCTATTTAAGATATGAAGGGGGATTTTCTAATGTCATCTTTATGGAATTCCAAGGACTTTCTAGCACTTAGAAATTCAGCTCTTAAATTCTCTGATAAAAAGTAATTCTTGTCATTTTTGAAAACCTAAATTTTATTAGATTTTTTTATTTTCCCATTCCTCTTTATATATATATATATAGCTAACTAAAATATTATTTTTCAATCTTTTTATCTAAAATACTACACTCATATGCCTTATTATTTTAAATATGCTGATTTGTGTTTTTCTTTGAGGACTATAAAGACCAAAGAGTTGTTGTCACCAAAGAGGAAAAGAACACAGATCCTGTAATTCAGTCTCCTTAGATATGTTGGAATTAGAAAGAAAATATAAACTGATCCTTGAGAACACTAAGGGCATAAAAATAGAGAATCATAATTTCTGACTAATTATATAACTGCCAAGTTGAACAATTAACAAATTGAGTCACATTAGCATAAGATATATGAGTTAGTTCTAAGTCTGTCATGAATTCCATATCCCATAAGTCCTGATTCAGCCTATTCCCATAATTGGTAGGAAACAAAAAGTTAAAAGTCACACTGAAAGGCAGATGTCAGAAAATACCAAAAGTGTCTGGTTCCACCTGTAATACCTGACTCATATTTGTGTTTTAGTAAATGTTCAACTAAAGCACTACATATTTTTTGAATCACCATTAAATGACCGATTCCTGAAGACCAAGCTCTCAAATGTCACAGGCTTGATCCATACATTCTTATTCAGGAAGTCTATTTTTTCTAAGTTCAAAGATAGAAACCCACATCTTCTGATGACTGACAGATCTTCCTCAAAGAGAGCTACTTTTGAACTTGCTTTGATGAAAGACCAAGTATCGGTAATACTCACACCCCTGTACAACTTTGAATAGCATCTAATACATGCTTTTTATATTAAAATTAGAAGGAAATATGTACATATTGCATGCATAACATATTTGTATTCTTAGCAGCAAACACAACACCACCAATAGTAAAGCATAGTTTTTAGTGGACAATAGCTCCAGAGATAGCTTTATTTTATTTG
>PVKC010029996.1:0-14925 GCA_004027635.1 Crocidura indochinensis | reverse complement strand
AACCGATGACCTTTTGCATGAAAGGTAAACGCCTTACCTCCATGCTATCTCCCGGGCCCCTATATCCCTATTTTAAAATGCTGTTTTCTCTCTTTAAAATATTTGCTCACTTGAGTTCTCTTTCCACATAACTTAGAACTCAGGTCTTCATGGCAAGTCCTATTAAACATGAGTTGGGAGTTTGGATGTGAAATAGATCATTAATATCTATGCTGCTAAAGAACTTGACTTACCTTTATCCTAACCCATGTTTTGAAAGTTAAGTTATTAAAATTAAAGCTCTGGAAAAGAGAGATTCCTGCTGCCTCTCAGAATAAAAAATATATTTGAAAATTACATGGAATATTATACAGCGACTAGTTTGTGAAGGAACTGGATATTGAGACCAAATGTGTTAAGCGATTTTCTAATTGCCACATAACCAGTCCGGAATGCAATTGTGGCTAGAATTCTGGTCCCTGAATCCCTAATTAGTCCATTTTGCATTTCACCAGTTTACGGGTTGAGAATTTGGCTCATCATGAAATTAACAGTTGTAAAAGTCAGGCTCAGGAAAAATTATAAATTAATATTTTACGAAGTATTATAAGCTAAACTTATAAAAATGTATTAATCATGAATTAGTCTTTTTAAGTTTTCATTATTATATTTTAAAATTCTACATACTATTTAGAGATTCTTTTTTTTTAATTTGGAGAAGTTCTATTGTTACTTTTTAAATTTCTTTTCATTTTGATTGTGACCAATGTAAATTGCAAGTTTTTCACAGTTATATTTAAGGTAATAACTAGTGAGGTAATTAGGGCCTAATTAATTCTTAATCTTTGCATAATGATTTTGAAAATAAGACTTAAGCTCTAAATAATTAAAGTAAATAATTAAAACAATTATTATGTTGCATGCCAACAATATGAAAGTATAGAATCCCTTTGCAAAGATAAAAGTGATTTTTAAGTTGCATTTGCTTAATAGAAAGAGCAAAAACTTATTCCAAAATATTAAGGCTAGTCTGGAAAATTAGTACAAACTGGGATATTTGGCTTGCACAAAGTCAAATGAGGTTTGATTCCTAGCATCATATATGGTCCTCCAACTCCTGCTAGGTGTGATCCCTAGGACAGAATTAGGAATAAACCCTTGCACAGATATGTGCTTCAAAAATCCAAAATGTAACTGTAAAATAAAAATCACATTAAGGATAGGATTATTGTAGATAATTTAAAAACTGCATACTATTTTTTGAATGATATCTAGGGAAATAAAGAGATTTTTAAAAAATCATACAGTAGTAAAAGAATTAGAATTTATCTCTAATATTTATACTGAGGTTATTTTCTCTTAGTATTATCCACAGTTATAGCCATAGTGAAGGACTTAAAAGAAAATTAAAGCAGCGATAGGATATAAATTTACCATCCAATTTAAATTGCAACAATAATAACTTGGCAGTGCTTTTTGGTGTCTAGCAGCATAGACTCTTATATTTTAAAATGATGTAGAATTAAAAATTTTGTCCCTTTCTCTCACTCCTCTATCTCTTATATATATATATATATATATATATATGTATACTTATATACATATATATAAATTTCTGACCTGAAAGGCTTTTGAGTCTAATAATGTACACAAAATTAAAATATGAAACAATTGTTATAAATTGTGTAAAACAATACAAGTAAATAACTAGAATATAGTGGTATTTGAACTATTCTGAAAATAAAATGTTAACAATCTGAACATTACAAGAAGAGGAGGTTTAGAGCAGATAAAAAAGAGGAATTTTGAGTTATGTAATAATGTAAAGTCTGAGTGAGAAGTAGTCTGCGTGTTGGAGATACCTCAGCATCTCATGTATTCCTGAGTCAACACAGAGATAGGACCCCAATAACATGCCTGCCAACTGCTAGCTGTCTTTCACACATTTGAATTACTTTTTTCCTCCTCCAGCTCAAATTTCAATCTATTTAAAAAATGTAACTTATGTCTGGCCCACCCACTTCAACTCCTGGTGACACGTTTCACCTCTGAGTCACTCTACTATAGGCATTTTTTCCTCCTCCTCCTCCTCCTCCTCCAAGTTACTTTGGAAGGAAATAAATGCTCTCTTGAATGCTCTGCAAGTTTTACCAGTGTTTGTCACAATCTTTCAACATAAATGCTTTTCAACAAAGCATTATATGGCCAAATAACAATTTCTTAGAATAATTAGACTAAAGATGCTGTCCCTAATGGATATCAGTATCGGCCACCATAAAAAAAAAGGCAATTCAGAAGATGTAATCATAGTTTTCGTTGTTTCTTCCTTCAAAAGCAAGCATTCTTTGCCATCTCAAGCTTATATGATTAACTAATATGTACGCAACACTCAGAAACATGCAAATAAGCTTATTAACAGCACTAGCTTCTTTTGATGATTAAATTTACAGCTATTTAAACAGTTTTTCTCTTTTGCAAAAATGCTTTACATACTGTAAGATAAAAACAATAGGAAGAGTTGACCAATCTTTGTTCTAGTTCAAGAACATTTTATAGCAAAGTACCATATGCATAAAATTGTATTATGTATCAGTCCATAAATTATCTATTTATAGGGTTAAGGGAGTTATATTCATTATAATGTCCTTAGAAAATAGCCTATAATAGGTAGATTGTATTGAAAATGCATCGTACAAACTTAGCAATAGGTATTTTAGAAATATCATTTTGAAAAAAGTACTTTTATGTTAATTAAAACATTTAAACAGATTATTTATAAAAATGTTTTTCATAAATCTTTACTTATTCAAGATAGTACATCTTTACTTATTCAATTATGATATATTACTCTCTTTGATTCCTTATAACACATAACTTAAGCAAATCAAAAGTCATGTCCTTGTTTTAACTACCAAAGGAGACTTTATATTTGTTGAAACAAGAAACAGTTATGGAGAGGCTTGACTATTGTAGTGCATGTTTTATTTCTATATATCTGCATAATATTGAAGAACATTTTAACAAAAGATAAAAGTTGAGTTTCATTACCAGGAACATTCAACAAAAACACTGAATACATAAACATCCAAATCAGAATGAGGGGAAATTTGTTCAAGTTCTCCTCATAATTGCCTTTCTATTTAACTACGTCTAATAACCCTCTAACAATTATCCATTTGAGGAAAAAAGCCAAGTTTTGAAACATTGAATCGAATCCTTCAAAGAGCTGGGCAGTCTTCCTAAACATGTTGTTATGTATGTACCCTTCAGTTTAACAGAGCCCTTTCTAAGACTTGACCATGAAAAGAGACACCATGTGACTACCATTGAAAATTCGCAAGAATGATGTCTCCTAAGCTCTGAGCACCACTTAAGAGTTGGGAAGGGCAAGAATAAACTAAGTGAGTGTTTTTGTCTTTGACAATACAACCAGATTTCTAAACATTTAACAGATTTTAGGAGACACGGGGGAACAGTACTAACAATAAGGGTATTTGAGCTACAATAGCAGAGTCTTTTGTGGTGTTCTCACATTATATTTGAAGAACGCCTCCAAAAAAATGACTTGTTTTTTTGCACAACTGAATAATGTTTTTGCTCCTTCCCTACTGAGGCTGTATCTTTCTCTCAAGGAAATCTGTCTTCACTTCTCCACAGGTTTCCACGGGCACTGAACAAAAGACTCTATACTGTTGAATTCCTACACCCAGGACCTCAATACCATTCACAGGACAATCTGAAATATTCATCAAATGCCTCAGTAAGAAAAAAAAAAAGTTCCATTGAATGGAACAAAAGAAAGGCATTAATATTTTTTTTGTTCTTGTTGTTGAAAATTTAAAAAAAAAATAAAAAGGAAGTCTGAGTGATAGTACAGTGGGGACGGTGTTTGCCTTGCACACAGCCAATCCAGGACCGACCCATGTTCAATCCCCAGCATTGCATATGGTATCCCAGTCCTGCCAGGAATGGTTTCTGAACACCGAGCCAGGAGTAACCCCTGAGTGACTCCAGGTATGCCCCCCACAAAAAAAAGAAAATTAAAAAAGGTGAAAAAAGGGGCTGGCGCAATTGCTCAGCGGTAGGGTGTTTGCCTTGCACGCGGCTGATCTAGGACGGACCTCGGTTCGATCACTGCTATCCCATATGGTCCCCCAAGCCAGGAGCAATTTCTGAGCACATAGCCAACAGTAACCCCTGAGTGTCACCAGGTGTGGTCCAAAAACAAACAAACAAAAAGGTGAAAAAACTTTTATTTATGTATAAAAGTATCTTTTTTATAAAAAAATAAAATATTTTATCTTTTTTAAAGTATCCTCAGAAGATGCATTTACTGTGTTCAAAGTGAATTACAATTATTTCACAGAAATGTTTAAGGCACATAGTGACAATATTGTCTTCCCTCCACCCCTATTTCCAGCATGCATCACATATCTCCCTCCTTACAGCCATAGTGCTAGTGTAACTGTATCTTTTGGGGAGAAAAGGTGAAAAATATCTTCTTGGATGCTGGAGGGAAAATAGGCCATTTTGTGCTCCAACTATTTGCGTTTTCTATTCAACTCAAATATTTGATGCTTGCATTCTGTTGCTATAATTGAAGAGTTCTCTCTTTCTCTTTTTTATAACCTAATGCCATTTCTTTTCACTAGTATCTTTATTTTAAAACCTTGAATACAAATATGTTTATAGTTGGGTTTCAGTCATGTAAAGAACACCCCCCTTCACCAGTGTAACATTCCCATCACCAATGTTATCCCTTTTAAGAATAATATCCATGTCCCTTTATAACATCTTCAGTAATCTTAATCAATGCAGGTTTTGTTTGCAGGATTCCTTCCCACTTACCACCCTATCTTCACTATAGTTACTAGTAAATTTCCTAAATTGGATCTACATTTTTATTTTAGATCCTCAGAAGATGCATTTAAATGTTTATGCTGATAGAAATTCTGAGTCTTTTATACAAGCCAACTAAATCCTAGTCAGCAATCAACACATATGAAACATCTATGACACCTCTATTTATTATTTTCTTCGTCTTCTCTTTGTCAAATCATTTTTAGTATTTTTGTACTGCTCGTAGTATACTTTGTACATCACAAAAACTGCTATGCACAAGTAATCTACTATTATCTCATGATTTCTACCATTCTAGGCTTTATATATGATAGTCCCATTTAAATATACTCAAAATTTGATGGTAGCTGTCTAGGGGCAATAACTTTAAACTTATGTTTTTTTTTCTTCAAAGTAAACTATTTTTATAATCTCAAAAATGAATGGAATATAGACTATTTGCTATATTTAAATCCATATTCTAACATATATCTGTTAAAGAGCCAGGAAATTGTTTTCTTATCAATTTAATTTTCTTGAGGAAATTTGTGTTTTTTTAAATAATAAGCTCAGTTCTGTTAGCAGAACCCAAGGCTCTGTTTACATTGACCGTTGTCTTCATTTACAGAACTGAGTGTTGCCAAGAGTGGGCTGGAGAGGGAACAAGAAAAATCCCAGGAAAAGTAGCAGAGGGATAATGACATGATGTCAGTGAGTGTGTACCTAAAGCATTAATAGTAATGCTATTGTAAATAATGATAGCTTACTAATTGTAAATAATGATAGCTTAATAAAAATAAATAAGTAAAATAACGAGTTCAACCCAAATAATCTCAAGTGGTGTTTGGGGAAAGGTGGACGTTCTTGGAGGTTCTGAAATTATTTTTTACAAAAACCAGAAGTCTGTATTATGAAACTTTATCCATAGAGGATACAGTCAGATGTACTCAGGGTATATCTGAACTAAATTTATTGTGTATCTACATCTTTGTGTGGCTTCATTCTGGATAGAATCAGGAGTGTGGGACTTTCCTGTTTTGACACAGGTTTGGGCTGCCGCATCATAGTACACACAATAATAAAAGGAACAATACAAAGGAACTGTCATAATTGGACATCTGATACAAGAGCTACAATAATGCCTTAGACCTGGGTGGTAGCAAATGGGGTCAGACATTTGTCCTGCATATGGGCAACTCAAACTAATTCCTATCACTGCATGTGTTTCCCTGAGCAAAACTGGAGGTGGCCCCAAAACTCAAATAGTTCCCCACAAATAAATGATGTTTTATCTTTCCCTTAAAGAGGTATGATTCTCCAAGATACCCAATCTACAACAAGCTATACACAAAGGTGACCTTCTACACTAGCAGTCCAGGAGGTAAAGGGGGCAGGTATGGGATGCATGCTGGGAACATAGGTAGAGGGAGGACAACACTGGCTTGGGAATTGTCCTAATTCACTGTCACTATGTACCTTAAAATAACCGTGAAAGACTTGTAATTCACACTAGTCGCAATAAAAATTATTTTAAAAAAGATGTATGATTCTAACGAATAATTTGCTCTATAAATCATCAAGCAGCAATATCTAAAAATTGTGTGTGGACTAGTCTCCCACAGAGAAAATTGGGTCTCGACCTCAGGCAGCTGCTTCTCGCCCTGCTCTATAAACAAGACTAGAACTTTTTAAGGTGACAAATTGTCCATATTTAGTAAAATGTAATACTATGCTTACAAATCTTAATGGCAGGCAAGCCTCAAAAGACTTGAAATTTGGTTTGAAGCAGATGAATGTTCCAATGAACATCCTCCCATCAGGAGCCTTTTGGAACTCTTTGTTCTCCTCCCTCTCTCCAGGATGCCCTAAATGGATCCTTTGTCCCCTTTCCCACCAATCCATCCTCCACTCTCCTCTTCCAGATTCAAAGGGAGGCCTTTGAGGGCCATAATAAGTCCCTCCCACCTGATTACTCAGACTGTTTCTAGGCTCTAGGCCAAGGAACTCTGGCAATACATCAACTGAATATTGCTGGAGCTTTACTGTTTTTAATTCCCTATGGATGCACTATTAATAACAGCCATGAAGGGTAATCAAAGGTATAGTCCTCCTAAAAAGGTATTCATGAAGCTTAGTTTATAGGTTCAATTTTACTATGAATTTCTTTTTTTTTTTTTTACTTTTATATTTCTTGTTTTGGGTTTTGGTTTTGGGCCACTTTGGGCGATGCTCTTGGGGTCACTCCTGGTTCTGCACTCAGGAATTACTCCTGGCAGGCTCAGAGGAACATATGGTCCTTTGAAATATCAAACCCGAGTCAGCCATATACCAGGCATGCAACTTAACCTCTGTGCTATCTCTTCAGCCCTTCAATTTCCTCGTTTCAAAATCAATTTTACTTTCTCCTGAGCCAAGATTGTGACCAAATACATCAGTTGTCACCAAGGAGAAGGTGAAGTCGGGAATATTGTGGACCCTCAATTTTCTATGAAAAGGTCAACACTGATGTTCTTTACCCAGAAGTCAGCACACAATTAAGTAAAATAATGTCCTGACTTTTCTCTGCATAGTTTTTATCGTGAAAATCTTAGAAAGATTGTTGAAAAGTAATATTGGTTTCTAAACTTCTCCAGATATTGATAAAATGCATCTAACTCCTGCCCAAGTTAAGCAAGATTTTTATGACAATCTAATAATTAGCAGATTAAGCATGCTAATTAAGTTGAACTTTGCTTCACTTTTATTTTGAAAATATTTTTTATTTAAGCATTATGGTTACAAATATGCTTGTAGTTGGGTTTCAGTCATAAAATGTACACCCCCTTCACCAGTGCAACTTTCCTGCCACCAATGTCCCCATTTCCTTCCTCCCCTGCTCCCTGTGAAAATATTTTTCAAGCCAAGCACAGATTTTTGGAAAAGGAAAAATAATGTTGCATCTTCGATTTTTGTTAAGAAAACAATATAATAAGGTCGTAGCTTTTGCTTTATTTTTTGTTAGGGAAAATAAAACTTCTTCAAGATAGAGCTTATTTACTTAAAAGTAATTTTTCCAGCTATCAGGTTCTAGTGATGAATTAAAAAAATAAAACTTTAATGTGCTATATGCAAAAAACTTGTAAATTTAGTTTTCTCAATAGTACTTTATATCTGAACGTCATGCACACGTTTCTCTACCAGTTTTTGATTCACATTTAAACAGGTTAAATTTCTATATGACATTATTTCATTTAATCCAGTTTAGCAAGGCTCTGGGCACAGACTTCAATCCTTTTTCTGGTTTTAAGGTTCTTCATTATCCTGATCATAGACCTTAAAACATGAATTCAAATCCTGACTTCTATATTTGTGAAATGATTGTGCATTATATAATTTTCTCCTTCAGTGCTTTAACTCTATTGTAACTCACAAGGATGGTGTCAAAATCAAATGACTATGAGATATGGTCCTATATCAAATCTATAGAAAGAACATGTAAATATTCTCTTTAGGCATGCAAATTTATGCATGATGACTGTAATTTAGTTAGGGTTAATTTTCTGTAACAATTATATGGCACATAAATGCTATGGGACTCAATATTTTTTATAATAGTGGTAGTAGGTATTTTTATTTTAATCAACTGGTTGATAATGCCATATTATCAACATCAATTAAATATTCAAAATACTGATTTTTCTATCTAACAAAGCTTGAGAAGTCTGTGTGGCATAAGATAGGGAATTTTCTTAAGTATTGCACACTGTTTTTTTTTCCCTACATTCTTAGTGTAAGGAAAAATGAATTAGAGTTTCAGCAGATCTCTTGAGTAAGTAATATGATATTTATTATCTGTCACTTATTATATCTCAGAGACTTCAGATTTCTTTTACTTAATCTATTTGAAAATGACCTTACAAGTTCCGAGAGATAGTACAAAGATTAAGGTGCTTGCCTTGCACATGTCCAGAAGCCCTCAGAAGTTACCTTTGAGCACAATGCCAGGAATAGCACCTGCTCAACGGAGTATGGCTCACATTTCCTCCTACCCATATAAAAAAAAGAAAAAAGTATTTACATTATATTGATTGTGGCTACTTCAGAATGTGATGAGTGTTACATTTATTTTAATAATAGAGTACTTATTTTAATACTCTATTAAATCATTCTAAGCAAAGATTTAATAAAGCTTGTAATGTTATTAAGACAATATTATAAAGTTCACTATAATATTTACTTTTTATAAGAGTCATGACTTGCAGTGTTCAGGGCCCAGAATTATTTCTGGCAATGTTCATTTAGGTCATAAAGGTATGCAATTCAATATTTGATCCCATTCATGACTGGGGGTTATTAGAACTATACCAGGAAATATTGGGGGTTATGCATGTCTGGGAATAAAATATGAAGCTTCATGCATAACCAAGTGCTCTACCATGTGAATCATATACCTAGATCCAACATAATATTAACAAATAATTTTTAGTAGAATGGACCAACTATTTAGGTAAGCGCAATAGAAATAGACTTCAGAGAGGTAATATATGAACAGGACACTTGCCTTGAACACACCTGACCTGGACTTGATCCCTGGAATCTTAAATAGTCCCCCAAACACCCCCAATAATGATTCCAAATTGCATACCCAGGAGTATGTCCTGAGCACTTCTGGATGTGGTCCAAATGCCACAAATAAAAAAAGGTGCAGTAGATTTACTTTAAATTAGATATTGTTAAATCCAAAGCAAGCCTACATTTTGATGTATACCAATTTTTTTCAGAGTAGATGATGATACATTTTCATTTGGAAAATTATAAAGCTGCATATAGTTCATATAAAGATGTATTTTAAAGGATGAGATTTTTATACTTGGTCTTGTAAATTATCAAATATTGCTGTTAAAAGCAAAGCAAACGTTCTTGAGTTTATCTGTCAAGGTTAAATTTTACTGTTATTTACGTGCCTCATAAAATTAGTGTCTTTAAACCTCTCATCAAATAAAATTTAGTCAACCAAAAATCTATCTAGTTATTGTCTTGACATTGCTCATTGAAAAAAACAGTTTACACGTTATGTCTAGATGTTTATTTTGATAGCTATGAAACATCTTATTTGTATTGGTTCTTGTGTAATGTTGAATTTGCACTATCAAAGCAACTTGATGTTTCTTAATTCTTATTTTAATGTCATGTCATATTAAAGTGTAATTGGAAAACAGTATATTTTTTAAGGTGTACAGTTGAATGTTTTATAGACAAAAAAGTTTTTAACAATATAGTAAAACAGTTGTTTCTTTTATGTAGCAAGAAATCTTAAAATCTAAAACCTTGGAAAATGAGTTTCCTTAGCTGCAGTCACATTGATCTATATTAGATCTCCAACACTTAATCTATGTAACTGGAAATTTGTCCCCCTTATCAACATATATAATAAAATCTTAAATATATGGGGTTATGTGATGATAATTTCAGATTGTGTCTTAAATATTTAACATAGTGCTTCATCTGTGATAGGTAAGTAATAAACATGTGCAAATGTATTAAGGTCTTAATTATTGTGTTGGAAAGACCATATAATCTAAACATTCCACTTGAGGATGCTGGAAGACCACCAAGTAGCAAGCTAGACGCAGAGGGGACCATTTGCTTTAGCAACCCCGGGAGGGGGGTAGGGGAGAGGATATAGAAAGTAGGATGGGAACTGAGGCGGACGAAGGACTTTTTGGTGATGGGAGTTCCCCTGATTTTATGTTAATTTGTACCTAAAATATGATTGCCAACGATATGTAACCCAATATGTTTAAAATAAAAATTATATTATTAAAATAAAATAAAATAAAATTCAGGAGCTTTAGTTAAAATGAAGTAGGAAAAATACTTGTCTATACATAATATCTTCAAGACAGAGTATCATGAATTAGAAGAAAGTATTAATAATACAAAGGAAGAAAATAAAGATCAGACCCAATTGACGGAGAGGGAAGGATCCCAAAATTCAGTGCTGAAGTAGTTAGATTACAATCTAAATTTTGAAGATTAGGAATGAAAATATTTAATGAAAAATTTAGTGAAAATATAGGGATAAAAATATTTAATGGAAAATTTAATGAAAATAGAGGGATAAATGGAATTATCAAGTTTGTATATAGCATTGAGAATAAAAATATGAATATGTACTTGGTATTAAGGAAAGCAAAGAAAAATAAACAGAAAATAATAATATGATCATTGTATTTAGAGAAGAATTCTTTCTACCTGAAGCACTTCATATTGTCACCCTTAAGCCCTGCCAGAAGAGACCCATGAATGAAGAATCAAAAGTGATCCCTGAGCACTGTCAGGTATGGCCTCCCCACCAGCACCCCCCCAAAAAAAGTTTTATTCAGATTGAGGTACAATCATGAATAGCATTATTTTTTCAATATCTCATCTCTATTTCATCATTTGTATATATAAATTCTATGTAATTCTGCGTATTTATTTAGTAGCCTGTCACTTTACTATATGGGTTTATGGTTTTAGGACCTTTTTTTGTTGATACTTTAGGGTTTTCTAAGGATAGCGTGTCATCTGCAAATAGTTATAGTTTGATTTCTTCTCCAATTTGCATTCCCTTAATATTTATTTTTTACCTCATTGTTATTGCAAGGATTTCCTAAGCTATATTAAACAGTAGTGGTAACAAAGCTGTCTTGTCTTATGGATAGTCTAGTGCCTGGTTTTAGAAGAAGGCTTTCAATTTTAACTGTTGAATCTGATGTTTGCTTTGGTTTCATGGTAAATTGCATTATTTGCATCCTGAAAGAAAACTCTTTCAGTACCCATTTTATTAAGAATTCTTGTTTTTAATCACGAATAAGTATCAGATATTGCCAAATGCTCTCTCCACTCTATTTATGATTTTCTTTAATTTTTCTTGAAATGATGTATAACATTTATTGACTTTCACATATTAAACCATGATTACATCCCTAGAATAAATCAACTTGAACATGGTTTATTATTTCTTGGGTGTCCAACATAACATCGGGGAAATGCAATTAAAACAATGGTATATTAGGTCATGAATGATGATACAGCAAGTACAGAGCTTGCCTTGCACCTGGCTGACCTTGGTTAAGCTGCTGGCATCTCTTGAGCTCACCAGTAATAATTCCTTAGGGCATAACTAGGAGTAAGTTTTGAGCTCTGCTGGGTGTGGCAAAAAATAAGTGAAACTGGAACACATTGAAGTTTTTATTTTTTTTGGTTTTTGGGCCACACCCAGTGATGCTCAGGGGTTACTCCTGGCTATGCGCTCAGAAGTCGCTCCTGGCAGGCACGGGGGCCCATATGGGAACCGGGGGATCAAACCGTGGCCCGTCCTAGGCTAGCGCAGGCAAGGCAGCAGGCACCTTACCTCCTGCGCTACCTCCCGGCTCCCAACATATTGAAATTTTAAAAAAGCATTGACATGGAGGTAAAGGACCCTCAACCACTGCTTGTATGAATGCTAACTAGTTAATAGTATGTAAAAAAAACATAGAAAAACTTCTCAAAAAATTAAGTTTCCATGTGATTCAGTATGTACCAGTACTTCTTTTTCCTTTTTGTTTTCTTTTGTGTTTATTTTTTTTTTGGTATCTACTGGAAGAACCCAAAAATTCTTCAAAATGATGTTCATACTCTAGAAGTGATGTTGTAGCATATTCACAATAGCTGAAATCTGGAAATAACCCAAGTGTCCAAGAATAGATGAGAAAAAAATCATGGTATATATTCAAAATGGAATACCACTCAGAGATAAAAACAAAAAATCATGCAATTTGTTGTCAAATGGATAGAATTAAAGAGTACTATGCTTAGTAAAGTTATCCAGTAGGAGAGGGACACAGAGCAATCCCTCTCCTATGTGAAATATTAAGAAAATAACAAATGACCAATGACAACAAAACCTAACTTTTTTTGTGACACTGGAATGCAGTTCTCATGAAATCTTAGTATTAACATTGTAAACCACAATACTTAAAATAAGAAATAATGCTACTTAAATAGTTAATAAATAATACTTTTGGCCAGCTTCATTAAATAAGTGGGAGTAATATCAGTGGGATAATTTTATGCTTTATGCACTTCCTCATTTAAAAATGTATAAATTGTGAATGCCTATTAACATAAAATCTTAATCTGTGATCAATGTGGTGTGTTATAGTTACATGCATGGGAAACCATTATTAACAATATTGCTCATATAGAAACTTCAATCAATTAGAAATTCTTAAGCTAAGATTAAACATGGAAAACCATTAGAAATATTGTTAATTTATATAGTTTAAAAGTTAAGTAAAAAAGAGAAACTCGTCAAGGAAAAGGGAGAATTTTAAGTATAGGTTATACTGTCCTAAGCTTCAGAATTCTACTATGGCATCTGGAAATCAATATAACAGAGAACAAATATATATATAATATATTTATATATTTACATTTATAACAATACAAATATATATGCAAATATATAGTATATATTTATAGAATATAAATATTTATATTTATATAAATATATATTATATATATATGACAGAGAACATGAATAAAGAATCATCCGAGAAGTTAACCAGGGAGATGACAAAAATGTTGAATTCTATAAAGGCCTATCTAGCATTATTTAGAGCAGGAATTTTTGAACAAAGCCAAGTTGTAAATTAGTATTAATTAAAACAAGTTACATAGAGAGAATATCCAGGATGAAATAGATATGCTTCTTTGTGAGTTCAATAGTATGTGGTTGCAAATCCATAAAAGATTGAAAAGAAAAAAAATCTTATAATTAGTTTATAGTATTACAAAGGAAATAAGTTACTAAGAAATAAGAAATAAATTAATAAGTTAAAAAAAGAAATAAGTTAATAAGTTAAGAATAAATGACAGTGAGTTCATTCTGGATAGATGATTAGTGCCAGTCCCTGAGATAAAATTATCTGGAAAAAGTGTACCTTGAAGAAATCATAAATAAAATATCTGGGGCCCGGAGGATAGCATGGAGGTAAGGCGTTTGCCTTTCATGCAAAAGGTCATCGGTTCGAATCCCGGTGCCCCATATGGTCCCCCGTGCCTGAAAGGAGCAATTTCTGAGCATGGAGCCAGGAGTAATCCCTGAGCACTTCCGGGTGTGACCCAAAAAAAAAAATATCCACAACCTTGCAAACTAGAAATGCCTTACCTATTAAAAATCTATAGAACCAAATATAAAAATAAAATGCTTAAGGGTTTTCTTTGCTCATTTAAACTTTAAAAGCTTCTTTTCTTTTCTTTTTTTTTTTCCATTAATTTTCTTTTTTCCATTTCTTTCTATAATTCCAAAATCAGAATCTGGGTTTCACACAGGCAGAACATATGCTCTACTCACAAGCCACATCCTTACTTCTGCACTCTGTTTTAATCTATTATTTAACTGGCTACTTAATCTCTAGCTTAAGAATAAGCATGTAAAACAATATTTACAAACCCCTTACCTCAATTTATATTGTCAGTTTCATAAAGATACTAGCAAAGTATTAAAAATCTAGAGCAAAAATCCTAGTAAACACATGTTTGAGAATAAAGTTCTCATGGAAGTGGCTTTAGTAAAAATGAGTACATATAAAAAAAGAGATAAGGTGAGGAGACTTCATTGTGTAGCAAGAGAATGTTAAGAACTAGATGACACAGATTCTGGAGGTGTTCGAGGAGAGTTTTAAAAAGCAAGTGATCTTTACGGTTCTAAGGTTCTGTTCCATCATTGTTGTTGTCCCCCTAGGGACTGAACGAAAACAGGGAGCACTTGTTACAGAAGACTGAACACAACAACAATGATGGAACAAAACCTCTAGAACCCTAAAGACTCTATCCTAGACCCTGTCCTATGATCTGCGCAAATACCAAGATCGCTAGCTACAGTGGCTTGATTTTCTCACCCACAACTGAGAGGAAAGTTTCCTGGCACCACAAAAATGCCCTTGGGATGGGGTATTGAGTATCTATGGAGCCAGTGGTTGATCCCATGATGGTATGCTTCAAGAATGGAGAAACCCTGAATCTATTAGGCCTCGGGAATTCCCTTTTCTTCCCCAATGCTTACTGTGCCTATGCAAAAAAAAAAAAAAAAAAAAA
>PVKC010029995.1:0-14990 GCA_004027635.1 Crocidura indochinensis | reverse complement strand
ACAGAGTACAGAATCAAAGTGTTCTTTATTAATTATCACCAGGGAAAATGTAAGTGAATACAAGATATTACCTCACAGCAGTGAAATCAGCACACACTAGAAAGACTGAAATTTTCCAGTGCTAGAGAAGATGTGGTTAAAAAAAAAAAAAGAAACAAGAAAGTTCATTCACTACACGTGGGAATGTTTTCTGGTTCAGTATCTATGTAAACTGCCTGGAGATTTCTCAAAAATTTAGGAACTGAACTTTCTTTTTTTTTTTTTTTTTTTTTTTTTGGTTTTTGGGCCACACCCAGTGACGCTCAGGGGTTACTCCTGGCTATGCGCTCTCAGAAGTCGCTCCTGGCTTGGGGGACCATATGGGAAACTGGGGGATTGAACCACAGTTCCTCCTAGGCTAGCGCAGGCAAGGCAGGCACCTTATCTCCAGTGTCACCGCCCAGCCCCCAGAACTTTTTTTTTTAATTTTTTATACTTATTTTATTTTCAGATTGAAAATATAAGAAGGAAGCATAATCACCTGCCTTTCATTGTGGATTAGTAGAAAACCAGCAGTTAATACCACTAGTAGATGATGAATCTGATGATGAATTCACTGATGAGTCTGAAATCTTGGTTTTCCCAAAAGCAAAATTATTATTATTTGTTTGTATTGTTTTGGGGAGATACCTGGTGATGTTTGGGGTTTACTCTGGCCCTACACTCAGAATTACCTTTGGCAGTACTCTGGGGATCATTTGGGATACTGGAGATTAAACTCAGATCAGCTGTGTGCAAGGCAAGTACCCTACCCACTAATTTATCACTTCAGTCCCTGCAAAATTATTTTTAGTTTGAATAAAGATAAAGTTTTGAAGCATTTTTATTTAAAATTTTTGCTTTTATCCATTGTTTTCTGAACTTTCAATGACCCAAAAGTTCCACTTAATTCCCATTTCCCATAAGAGCAAAAACTTTAATTCAGAAAGATATTTGCACTTCTATGCAAACCACAAGACAACAATGACAGTCAAGATCTAATGGGCCCCGAGAGATAGCACAGCGGTGTTTGCCTTGCAAGAAGCCGATCCAGGACCAAAGGGGGTTGGTTCGAATCCCCGTGTCCCATATGGTCCCCCGTGCCTGCCAGGAGCTATTTCTGAGCAGACAGGCAGGAGTAACCGCTGAGCACCGCCGGGTGTGACCCGAAAACAAAACAAAAAATCAAACAAACACAAAGATCTGGAAATGACCTAAGTACCCAAGAGCATGTGAGTGGTAAAGAATACATGATGAGGGCCACAATCAGAGCATAGCGGTAGGGCGTTTGCCTTGCACACGACTGGCCCACGACAGACCAGGGTTCAATTCCTGGCATCCCATATGGTTCCTCTGAGCCAGGAGATATTTCTGAGCTCAAAGCCAGGAGTAACCCCTGAGCATTACCAGGTGTGGCCCCAAAACCAAAAAGAATACATGGTAAATGCACAATGGAGCACCACTTAACTATGAGAAAAGATGAAATCTTAACAACTTTAGATGGAACTGGAAGGTAATCTGAGAGAAGTAAGCCAAAGGGAAAAGGATAAATATGAAATAATCTCACTCAGATGTGGAATATAAAGAAACATATGTAAAGAATTTTTAAACTTTTTTTTGGTTTAAGAGACACACCCAGTGGTGATCAGGAGTTACTTCTGGCTTTGCATTCAGAAATCACTCCTGGCAGACTCAAGGATCATATGGGATGCTGGGGATCGAATCAGGGTTGATTATGTGCAAGGCAAATGCCCTACTCACTGTGCTATCACTCCAGTCCCAAGAGGTATTTTTAAATGACCAATTGTTGGGGGTCTGGAGAAATAGTCCAGCAGGAAAGTGTTTGCCTTATTCTTGGAAGACCTCGGTTTGATCCCTAAGGGATGAAAGGGACAAACCCTGAGCACTGCAGGATGTAGCCCCAAACCAAAAATAGAAAAATCAAATGGAATGACATCATAACAGATCCTGTGAGCCTGTTATAAAACTGAATTTTCTAAAAAAAAAGAGATGAGTTTTAGGTGGGGATGAAGGGTCCTTGAAACAATGTTGATTCTTTGGTAGTAAGTGATATAACAACATTTATTCTTAAAATGTTAAGTATTGTAAATGATTAACCTTATTATACTTCACTGTCTAAAACTTTTTTAAAGAAATTTGCATAGTGTTTGGACTTGCTATAATATCCAAGTATTAGGGATACTGTAATTTGAATTATAATTATCACACATCAGAAATGTTATTTAATGCTTTAAAAGATTATTCTGCAAACAATTAAAAATGTGAAAACGTTCTTACCATCTGAGCTATAGAAAAATTGAAACCAACTTACATAGTTTTTCTATAGGCTGTGATCTTCCACCTCTGCTATGGAGAGGTGGAGATTAGCACTCCAGAATGATGCCCCTGTGGAAGATAGCAGATAGACACATACATGTACCTATCAGGGAACCAGCTTTACAGCTGAGCATGGGCTATCTAGATACCTGTGATTATTGGGAAAAGGAACAAAAATAATTCACACTTTACAGACTGAAATATTTTGATTACAATATTTTTTAAGCTTCAAAACTATTTACTTTCATTTTCATTTGTTAGCAACATTGAGGTGATTTCTGTGAAATAGTAATATTTATCCCATAAACTCAGACTAAGAAACTATATATTCAATATTGTTGTTCTTTCCCTTAACTTCAGTGACTAAATGGTCAATTAAATGACTACATATTTTCTTTTTTTTGTTTTTTTTTTGTTTGTTTGTTTTTGGGCCACACCCAGTGACGCTCAGGGGTTACTCCTGGCTATGCGCTCAGAAGTCGCTCCTGGCAGGCACAGGGGACCATATGGGAACCGGGGGATCGAACCGTGGTCCGTCCTAGGCAAGGCAGCAGGCACCTTACCTCCTGCGCCACCTCCCGGCTCCCGACTACATATTTTCTAAAATAATTGTGATTGTGACCAATGTGATTTACAAGTCTTTCACAGTTATATTTAAGGTACAGAGTGACAGTGAATTAGGGTCATTCCCATCACCAGTGTTGTCCTCTCTCCACCAATGTTCCCAGCATGCATCACAAACCACCACCTTACCCCCTGGACTGTTAGTGTAACAGGGTCCCTTTGTGTACAGTCTGTTGTCGATTGGGTTATCTTGATTCTGTTGTCCTTGACTTTGGGTTTGGTGTTTAGGTCGGATCAATTTTTATTTCCACTCAATGTTCGTGCGATTGTTTGCTCCTGGTACCACCCACTATTTTTTTTTTTCCTCTCAATTTTTGAGGCAGAACAAGATGATTCAAGTTCTGGGTTCTGTTGGGGAAAAAAAAAGCTGGGAGGAGCCTGTATAGAAATTATAACTATAGATTTAAGAAAAAGAAATAGAAAAAACAAACAGGCAACAACAAAAAACACAACAACAACTAAAAGAAACAAAACAACACCACCAAGAGGGAGGGGGAAAAAAAGGAAGAGAGGCTAGCGTGGTGCTGGTATGGTAAGGTGTTGTTTTGTTGAGTTTTGTTTTGTTTGCATTGGCGCAGTAAGTGTTGGGGAAATAAGAAAGGGAATTCCCTTGGCCTAGGATACAGGCTTTCAGATACAGGGTTTCTCCGCCCTGTCATGTGAACAACTACAGGCTCTGGACATGCTCATTGTAGGACCTCAAGGTCTTTTTATGGCAATGACTACATATTTTTGTAGTAATGCTTCTTCATTTTTTGCAATATAACAATTGTTTCTGTTTTTGTCCACTTTCCCTTCCCCCAGGGTAAATATGATTTCCCTCCTTTTGGAAAAAAATGTATGAATATTTGTTTTTCTGTGTTCTGAAAGCCAAAGTTGACCTTAAAGCTGAAATTATGGAGCCCTGATTTATAAGCTGACCATGGTTCTGAGAATTGCTTTTCTTTCATCATTGCCTTGAGCTTTTGGGAGAATAGATCTACATGCATGCAAAAATGATTATTATAATTACATACACTGTTCTACTGATTCCAAACAGCCCACTGTGCAGTTCTATTCAAATTAGAGAAAAAGGGTGGAGAAACTTCAAGAAAGAAAGGAGAAGGAGGGTGTCACTCAACTACATGCTTTTCAAAGCTATTTTACTTGGACCCCTCCCCCATTCCTAGTCCTTTCTGTGACCTAACTAATCTATTCCAGTGGAAAAGGGGAGTAGGCAATGCTTTGTGGAGGAACATCAGTTCTTTGATTATATATATACTCTTTGGAGCTATGTCATTTATAAAAACTTTCCCTAGAAACAGATTTCACCCTTTGTATAATCAAGACTTGCCCGGCAGCATCACACTTAAATAGCACCCAAAATGTTTTTCTTCTAAGTATTCTACATAGCATTTATAAGACAAGTGAAATAAATACCAAGACCTAAGTTAGAAGTGAAAATATCAAGAGGTGTCCCTCAAACACACATTGAACATGAAGGAAAAGTCATTTTACATTTTATTCAAGTATTTTCCTTAGCCATCAAGACACTTTGTCAATTCTAATCCTTCCATAAAATGTAAGTTTGAATATTTCTTAATGGAGTTCCTCCACAAGAGGCCAGCTAAAGCCTTGGCTGGAGGACTTTTCTGGAATATTTTGTTTCCCTTGGAATTTACAGTACTGTCTAGTTGAATCTAATTTGACACTCTAACAATTGGAGCATTGTATTAGGCACAGTGAAGCAGAAAATTCACCCTACCCGGCTCTCCATTCATCCTTCCTTTGCCCTTGTGAAAATTGCCCACCGTCTTATCCCAGTGAATCAAAGTGTTCAGGAGAAAACAAATGTCACATCTAATTCAGTCAACTGTTCCATTCAAGGCAGGTTTTTAGTGCCAGGGATAAATCTTCCATTCGTTCAATATAGTTTTATTTAGTGGTAGCTCTAGTGTTTAAAATACGAATTGTTGACTTATTGCAATCTACCTTCAAATGGCATCGAACCACTTTACATACTGTGCGATCTTATAACAACTTACTTCTATTTTCCCATCCTATTCCCCGTGTTATCGTCATACATTTTACTTAGCTATCTGCCACATTTCTCCTGCTATGTTGTTATTTTTGCTTTAAAAGGTCCATTATATTTTAAGAAGTTCAAAGCAAGAGTGGAAACTTTAGTCATACTTATCAACTTCATTTATTTATGTTGAATTCAATTCTCATTTGTTCGTACTTTGCTTCTCCTCCTCTTAACATGTTTTGGAAAGTTGAGATGACATACAATTTGTCAGCTTTTATCAGTCCAATAATGAGTTTATTACTCCAGTTTTGAAGGATTTTTTTTATTAGACACAGGATTCTAAGTAAATAGATTTCTCTCCTTTCAACGCTTTCAATATCATCTTTTGTTCAAGTTGGGTTTTTAATTTTTATTTTAATTTTTTGACTTTGAGAAATCAGCCACAACTATATATGATTTTTCTCCTACATACAAAGTGTCCTTTTTTTTTTTTGGCTGCTCCTAAAATTTTGGTTTCCAGAAAATTACCATCACAAGCACAATGTGGATTTCTTTTTGCTTCCCTTCCTGAGTTTTACAGAGCTTCTTGGATCTGTTGCTGTACATTTGCTCTAATTTATAAACGTCTTAGCTACAGTTTTTTTTCAGTTCCTCTCATATTCACCTCTCTTTTAAGTACTTAAAAATGCCAGATAGATTTGATATTGTTCCAAAGTCCAATGAAACTCTTACATTTCTCCTAGATTCTTGTCCATCCACAGTTCACTTGATATTCAGCTCCTGGATCTAGGAGAAGGGGTTGGAACAATAGTACAGCAAGTAAGACACTTGCCTTGCACTTTGTAAACCTGAGTTCCATCCCTGGCATCCTATATGGTTCCCTTAGCATTGCCAGGAGTAATTCCTGTGTGCAGAGGCTAAAATAACCCTGGGAGTCATTGGGTATTTCCCAAAACAAACAAACAAGCAATAAACAAAAAAGAATCTAAGAGATGTTTATAGCAAGTTATGATGTTACTCTGTAAGACTTTTACATCTCTAGAAACCTGGATTTCCAGTCTTGTCAACAATCTTGTCACCTCTGGTCCATAAAACTGCCGTTCTCTGTTGCAGGTTCCTCCGGTCCTCCTCTCCGTTTTCCATTTCACTAACAAATGAATTCTGGGAAGAGCTTCAGAAGCAAGAATCAATCAATCAAACAAACAAAAAACAGGGCAATCAAAGGTTTGGAGAACAGATTATATCTTTTTATCATTTATTTATTTAAAATAATATCTTTATTTAAACACCATGGTTACAAACAGGATTGTAGTTGGGTTTTAGTTATAGATAGAACATTCCCTTTTACCAGTGCCACCTTCCCATCACCAATGCTCCCCTTTTCCCTCCTCCCCACCCAAGCCTGTATTTAAGACAGGCTTTCTACTTCCTTCACTTATTGACATTGTTATGGTAGTTCTCAGTGTAGTTATTTTTCTAACTGCACTCACCACTTTTAGTGGTGAGCTTCATATCCGTGAACCTGTCTTTCTGGGCCTCATCTTTGGGAATAATTTCAATAATGTCTTTTATTTTTCTTAAAACCTATAGATGAGTGAGACTATTCTGTGTGTCTCTCTTTCCCTCTGACTTATTCCACTCAGCATAATATATTCCGTGTACATCCATGTATAGGAAAATTTCATGATTTCATCTCTCCTGACAGCTGCATAATATTCCATTGTGGATATGTACCACAGTTTGTTTGTTTGTTTGTTTGTTTGTTTTTGTCACACCTGGCAGTGCTCAGGGTTTACTCCTGGCCCTATGCTCAGAAATTGCTCCTGGCAGGCTCAGGGGACCATATGGGATGCCAGGGATTGAACCACCATCCTTTTGCATGCAAGGCAAATGCCTTGCCTCCATGCTATCTCTCTGGCCCCGTACCACAGTTTCTTTAGCCATTCATCTGTTGAAAGGTATCTTGGTTGTTTCCAGAGTCTGGCTATTATAAATAGCGCTGCAATGAATATAGGTGCATTTTTGTGTTCCTAGGGTATATCCCTAAGAGTGTATAGCTGGATCACATGGGAGCACAATTTCCAGTTTTTTGCGGGATCTCCATATTGTTTTTCATAAGGGCTGGACTAGATGGCATTCCCACCAGCAGTGAATGAGAGCTCCTTTATCCCCACATCCCTGCCAGCACTGATTGTTCTTGTTCTTTATGATGTGTGTCAGTCTCTGTGGTGTGAGATGGAACCTCAATGTTGTTTTGATTTGAATCTCTCTGATGATTAATGATGTGGAGCATTTCATATGCCTTTCTGCCATTTATTTTTCTTCTTTGAGAAATTGTCTATTCATTTATTCTACCCATTTTTTACGGGGTTAGATGTTTTGTTCTTGTAAAGTTCTGTTAGTACCTTATATATCTTAGATATTAGCCTCTTATCTGATGGGCATTGAATGAATAACTTCTCCCATTTTGTGGGTGGCTACTATCCTAGGCATTATTTCCTTTGAGCTATAGAAGCTTCTCAGCTTAATATATTCCCATCTGTTTATCTCTGCTTTGACTTGTTTGGAGAGTGCTGTTTCCTCCTTGAAGATGCCTTTAGTGGAGAACAGGTTATAATGTATGCAAGACTCCCACCAAGCTGTCCACATGATTCAAACCTGTTATTTTAAGGCATCTATTGCAATCAGGCATGAAAGACTTTGAAGGAAAGTTTTTAACTTTTCATGGATCTCTATCCCCTTAACCATCAGAAGAAGGCTCATGTGAGACAGCTGTGCATCAAAAGGCAGCATCAGGTGACATCTCTGGTTTCTGCCAATAATGCCTTACACAGGCATTTTCAGCCTGTTCTTGTAGGGACAGAAAGCATCTCTGACTTGGTCTTATGGCTTGAATATCACTAAGATTTATTCCATGGAGGGACCACTGGAATCCTCTCATTAATTCATTCAAAACCCTCACTTGCCAACATTCATTTCTGATATAGATGTGTTAATTATCAAAGATTTTTGCACTTGGGGCCGGAGAGTTAGCACAGCGGCATTTGCCTTGCAAGCAGCCAATCCAGGACCTAAGGTGGATGGTTCATATCCTGGTGTCCCATGTGGTCCCCTGTGCCTGCCAAGAGATATTTCTGAGCAGATAGCCAGGAGTAACTCCTGAGCACCGCCAGGTGTGGCCCAAAAACAAACAAACAAAAAAAGATTTTTGCATTTAAGAATTTTCAGCATATCTGAAATTGGGTCTTTCTGATGCAAAGGAAACTGAACTACCCACAAAGAATAATTTCCTCCCTTGGGCTGTAGGTAGCACAAACGAACACAATCAACCACTTCACACTGAGCTCAAGTGTTTAACCTCCCCTACATCCTGTCCATAATAATAGACAGTGTGAAGTAAAATCTGAAATCTGTGCCCTGAGGATCAGGAGCTGACAGAGAGACAAGCAACAAAAGAACCTGGGAAATGTTCTCTCACAGGATAATCCAGCTGCGAAATCTGTTTCTCCCATCATAATCTGATCTTTCATGTTAGACTCTAGAGTTACCTCAGATCTTCTCTGGCTGTTCTGAGCTGACTAACATGGAGGTCTCGGGCTTCATTAGAAGAGAATTGCAGGGTGAGGCCTTCATGCTCTGTGGGTCAGAGCAGGTTACATTTAAAGCCTGCTCAAATTCAAGGAAAAAGGAAGTCATTTTGAGAGGAAGAACTCTTAAGACTTTAAAGGCCTATTTCAATTTCTACAATGTAATTACCCTGAAGACAAGATGCAGAGTTCCAGAAAAGGGTCAGAGGGATCTACAGAAGGATACTTGACTGAAGGCTCAGCTCCACCCCCTAAACATAATGTTTGAGATGAGGTCTTATGATATGGTCTACAAATATATATACATAAATAGATACATTTATTTATATATACATGTATGGTATTAGGTATTAGAACATTTTTTTTCGTATTATTTGGTCTTATCCCTAATCTCTGACTCATAAGTCTTCAAAGTTTTGAATTTCCTAAGTAATGAGGATTATATCTGTCTCTTGTTTTGTGGATTGATTGACTTTTGCAGAGTCAACAGGGGCTAGTTGCCTAGAAAATCAGCTATGGATTAAAGGGTCGAAAATTCCAGTCCACTCTAGGAAGGGGAAAAAACAAACCAACCTGGAGTTTGCATTCAAATACTAATAGTCAATAAGTTTATCAATGTATCTATGTTCTGAGGCTATCCTAAAAGAACCCAAGAGGAGTTTCAAAGAATTTCCAGGTTGGTGAATATGTGGAGGTATTGGGAAAATAGTAGGCCTGGAGAGAGCCTTTCCCCCATATTCTGCTTCACTATTTTTGAGTTATATCCTCTGTAATTAAATAATGACATTAATGCAAAAATCTTTGATCCTTTTACACCTGCAGACTAGCACCTGTCCTGCATGCTCATCTGTGGTCTGGCAGTTAGAACAAAGAAGCTAGACCAGCTCCTTCAACTTTTCTACATCTGCAGAAAGATACTGCTCTGTGAACAAGTAGTAGCTGAAGACCCTTGTAGTGAGTAACTGTATTTTTTATGTTCTGTGGAAGTGAAAACCTGTGGAGGGGAATCCTAGAACCTATGACAACTAGAGGCATCTGGATCTGTAATTGATACTGAAGTATGAATTGGGGAATCTGGTGACTTTCAGTTGGCAACTAGTTAGTGAATCTACCTAGGCTTGTAGCTAATATAGACAGACAGTCTAGGGTGATTGAGCTGAAGACTAAAACCCCCTGCTAATTCCTGAGGATTCTTTGTTGATGAAGAGAAACTATCATGCACAGTCTAAAGTGGAATCAGTTTCCAGAACACTGTACAGTTGGCAAGAATGACTCAGAGGAGAGAAACATTTAGATATCAAGATCTTCAAGGGTCAAAATTGGTGGCAGGTGTTATATTTCATAAATGAGAAGAATGCAAGAGACTTTTTTTTGCAAGATCTGCAATACTCTAGAATAATAATAGGGAACTTCTTTGTCATAAAATAAGAAGAGATGCTGAACTGAAACAACTAAGAGGCCTCCCAGAATGATATGCTCCAATACGGAAATAGTCGAAAGAAAAGTCTAGAGAATCATCTGTGTTTCCCAAAATGTTTTCTGAACACCACCAGTGAAGTGCTTATCAATCTAAAATAATTGGAAGATACCCAATTAAGGGAATTTGCTGCTACGCCTATTAATGCTGAGCAACTGACCAAGGAAAAAATAAGATGAGATTGAGCCTTTATCAAATCCTAGAGTATAAATACGTTTGTCAGAATGATTAGGAACTGCCAAAATGATACCACAGAGTGCACAGCTGGATTAGAGAATTTCTGAAAACTTAACCTTCAGCTCCCATGAGCAGGTACCAGAAGCTCCAGCATAGATAATCAGATTCTCTGAGTCAGAGAAAATGAATCTTTACCTAAAAAGTCATGGTCACAATATCATTTTCATGAGACATCTGAAAGATTTCTGGTCTACAAACAAGTTTTAGAAAATTTAACACTACATCTGGAGAAACTGAGAAAGTCAGTGACTTTTACTCAACAACTCAGATCTAAACACAAATTTCAGTTCATCTGAGCCTCATCCTGTAATAAAAGATGGGATGTTCCTTCTTTCAAAGCTGTCCTAGATTTATAACTGTCACTCGCAGTTATGTATCACTTAGTGACATTTTGGGTGACAGTAGCCCATATATATGATGATACCAATAGGCTAGAGAGCCAATGTGCTATAGGCCTTATCTGCTTGTAAAACTATATTTTACAATCTTTGCATAATGATAAAATCAACTAATGGCATTTCTCAGGATGTATCTCTCTTATTAATGACATGTGTCTGTTTCTAATCATGGACTGTATCAGAAACTATGTTCAACAATTACACACAGCACCACATTTAATACTTCTATCACCCTGTGGCTTATGATACTATCATCCCCTTCTTATAGATAAGAAAACTGAAGTGCTGAGATACTAGCTAATGCCGGCATATGAAAGAAATACACGATTTGTAAGGAACTCCCTTCCATGTATTGACCCCAATACCACACAGTTTCATATTTTAATCAAATATAGTAGGGCAAGAAAGAGCTTGAAGTTTTCCTAACTCAGCAAGAATAATATTAGCCTGCACATGCCCACTTCTTGGCTCTGGTCCTTAAGCTAAAATATCTATATATGTCAGTTTTAGGCAGAATTCTCTGAGCTGTTCAATCACCCCATAAGTGGTTTTTGATCATTGGCCTTATGAAGTGAATGTTTGTGTCCCTCCTGGAAGTATATGTTGAAATCCCTACTTTCACTGTAATACTATTTAGGGTTGTGTCTTCTTTGGGGAGAAATAATTCAGAAGAGGTCTTCAGGATGAGATTCTTGTGATGGGATTAGTGTATTTCTAAGAAGATATCAGGGTCCAGAGTGATAGTACAATAGTAGGTACGGTGTTCGCAAATGGCCAACCAAGTTTTGCTCCCAGGATCCTATATGGTCCCTAAGCACTGCAAGGAGTTTTTCCTGAGTGCAGAGCCAAGAATAATCCCTGAGCATCTCTGGGTGTGGCCCAAACCCCTCTTCCCAAAACAAAGACACCTGTGTGTGTATGTGCCTATGTGTGCAGAAATAAGAGGTCACATGAACACCTGAATATGGTAAGCCAAGGGAAGAGGTCTGAAATAGAACAAATCTTTTCTCACTTTGTTCTGGGTCTTCCCAGCTTGCAGATGTATGAGAAGTAAAGCTCTGTTGTGTAAATCTATGCTATTCATTTTAAACCAGTTCAAGCTTCAAATGGCAAGAAGTAGGCTGAATTTTGGAGCTAGGAGGAGGTAAACAATAAATTCAATGGGCAAAGAATTCAGGACCCTGCTCCTGAGGACTCTACCTGGTACTGTAATAGCTCTTAACTAAAAATATCTTTCATTTCCATGATGTCACTTGAGTCTTAGAGGACTGTGTGAATATCTCCATATAGATTGGACCTTGATCAAGTTCATACAATTGCAAGGTCAGCAATATTGATTCATTTTCTGCTCCTGTGCGCTTTAAAAAAAAATTAAATTAAATAATTTTGCCTACGTGGAACTAGACCAGTGTTTCCCAGAGCAGGTGATACTGCCCTCTGGTGGGAGCTGTCATAATCCAAAGCCAACCAGTAGTAGCCTTAATACAGTTGGAGGGGGGTGGGGGGGAAGCTTTCAGTTTGTTCTCTTAAATTGCAGATTTCTAGGGGTGGCAGGATCTAATAGGTATGACGAGATTTATTTATCCTGAAAAGGGACTGGTTGTCCAAAGAAGTTTGAGAACTTCTGTTCTAGACAATAGATGAGACAAAGTTGGGTTTTTTTTCCCTGAATCTAAAATATAAAGGCATTTGAGAAGCCTTTTAAGGTTTTAGGAAATGTGGCATGCTGCATGCTCAAATGCAAGTTTGATGAAAAGTAAAACATTTACTATTAAGTTGCAATCGCAGGAACTGAGAACTGAGGCCAATCTGTAAGTAGCATATCTGAACCTGCACTTCTTCCTAGATATCAGCCACTAGTTGGAGAGTATTAACTCATAGGACTTTCTCAATGATAGCTTATGACTTAGCTATAGCATATATTATGATGCCACATTAGCCCTACATATCCCAAGATAATCCCTAGATTTGCTCTGTGTGTGTATCTGCAGAAGATGAAGAAGGAAAGGGAGCGGTTTCAATTCACAGTGTCATGATCTGCTTCCTCAGTTTCCCCAGCCTCCATTGACATCCACAGCCCAATTTCTATTTGCAATCTCCCTTCAATACCTTTTTAGCTGAAGGCATTGAATAATTCTATTAAAATGCAAATCTTACCCTGAAGGGGAAACACATTAAACCACAATTTTCCATCTAAGGTTTTTTTTTTTTAATATGAATTCATTTTCTTGATTGGTTTCTGATTCATCAAAAAAAGCCCACCCACATGCCAAAGCACTGGATTTGTGCTACTATTGCTATTAGGGAATGGGAAGGTCAAGGCACAGACTTTTTTCTGAGGCAGCATTACTGCAACTTCTTCAGTCTATTAAACATAAGCACCACTCCAGGTGTTAGCCTGTTATCTCTGAACATTCTCAAGTCATGCCTTACTATGTAAAAAAAAAAATCATTGTCCTCATTTTACAGAAAAAGAAAACTGAATTCTGGGTGGTGAAGTGATTTCCCTGAGTAATAGTGATAAATTCTAAAACAGAATAGCCCAGCTATGCCATCATAATTTTGAGGACTCTGAATAGCTGGTAAATGCCAAAAAAGAGGAGAGGCATTCAGTGTGTGGGTGTGAGAGAGGAAAGAAGGGAGTTATTATGAGAAATGAGCATCCAAAAAGTTTAAACAGGGCTGGGAAATAACTCATCTTGCCTTGTATGCATCATGCCGTCAGGCTTTGATTTCTATCTCTAGTACTTCAAGGCTCGAAGAACCTCTCTGGATGTGGCCGTCAGGGCCTCCAGCACTGCTGTCCTGAAGTAGCACAACACTGGGTTTGAACATTGAATCATTTTGTCTACTTGGTTGAGCATTGCTGGAAGGCGCTCCTAGATCCCCTAAACATTGCTTAGAATGCTCCATTCTAAAAACTGAATTGAAAATCAAGAATAAATAGAGCAGAATGACTTTCTTCTGCTCTTTTCTCCTGTTTCAGGTACATTACATTCTCTATTCCATACAGCTCTGGTAGATATGTGGGCATCGCCTTCTTCTCGTGGACTGTGGGTTCACCTGGAGACCCCTTTCTTCAATGAGAACCAAGGGCTCACTGAACATCAGTCTCACTGATTTGTCAGAACCTGTTTCTGTCTCTGCCTGCCCCATTTTCCTGGTTTAGACATAAACCTAAATCTGTAGGTATGTGGCCTACTGGTCCAAGAAGGAGACTTATTTGGAGAGTCAGAGGAGGTCACACGCTTCAGGACTCGGGGAACTAGCAGACAGTGTCATGTCTCCACTTACACTCTTTAGGAGTCCCCCACCTTAACACCTACTCATTCTCCTTTTACTTCCTAGGTCTTGTAGAATATGGCTTTGCAATCCTCTGAGCCAAGGAGCCTGTTATCTCTCCAGCTCTCCAAGTCCTACTACAGCTGCTGAAACCTCAGGTTTGTCTTGAAGGGCCAGAAAGGATCTGTCTAGTTGCTGTAGCGTAGGGGGTTAAGCGGTTGCTTTTGAAAGGACAAAGCCAACGATGACGAGATAAGATAAGGAGCTCAGTTTTCTGGAACTCTCCTCGAAAAAGAACAGGCTTTTGCCGCGATCCAAAGGATAAGAGCCAGAGCTGCACATTCATCAGCCCATCTCTCCCCTCCGCCATGTGCTCTGGACCGCTGCGGGATGTGGCTGTAATTGCTGCCATCTGCTGGAGAAAGGTGGCTTTACAGCTTGTCTGAAGGTGTTAAACCAAGTTTCTTAGCCTAGACCTCAATAAGCTCGTTCTCAAATAGGCGCCTTTGACTTTGACAAACACTGTCTTAACAAGCCCCGTGTTTATGTCTCTGTATGTCTCTGCAGCTGAGAGTTGCTGTGTCCTGCTTCAAACCCCGCTTCGAAAAGCTATGCATTGCAAAACGTACTCATTGTAGTCATTAATCCAGACATCACCTCTGATTAAAAAATCAGCTCAAATTATTTTAAATATTTTTGTTTTGCAGGTTAAAATTTTTTAAATAAAGATACTATTTACAGTCGCGGAGGCAGGGCCCGAAAAATATTTTCTTCTTCCTAGAGGGGCGTGACAGAAAATAATTAAGAAGCACTGGCCTGGACTCATAAATTCTTTGCCTAATGAAATCAGGGCTTTCACCTCTGCATTGTTTAATGAGCACTTCATAAGAGTCAAGACTATGCGTAGACTTTCATGAATTTTTACACTTAATCCATTAAGTTGAGTGGAAACCCACACATGTAGGGATTTATAATCCTTTCCAACAATATCCTTAGCACCTAAACCAGGCTCATGTATTATG
>PVKC010029994.1:0-14945 GCA_004027635.1 Crocidura indochinensis | reverse complement strand
GGTGCATTTGAGGGTGGACAGAGAAGAAAACAGAAACAGGTCACACATCCAAAAAAAGATAAAAATAGCAATAAAAGTATATACACTTACATATGTATATGTAGAACAAGCATTTTAAAAATGAATTAACAAAATAATTAAAGGAACAAAGTGATGCAAGACTAACCTACTTTTGGGGAAAAGCAGGTAAAGAGGTGGTGTGATACAAGTCTTATACTTATGTTGGAAGTATAGGTTTCCCCATTGTCTTTTGGTATTATCTTGTGTAATGTGGGTTCCCAGGCACCTTTCCATCACACCCCCTGACCTTCTTGAGATTGGCAAAGGATTTGCGGCAGGGAGGTCTTGGAAGAGTTCTTGCATTGGGGATACTTTTAGAGCAAAGTCCAGTTTCAAGTAACAGTCCACATTAGGGGGAGTTGCAAGGGAGGGCCGCGCAGCATGAGTCTTCAGGGGAGTTGGTTGCCTTTTCTTGAGGTGGGCGAGGTGTGGGTTTGACTGGGTGTCCCTTCACTTGGGTGCTGGATACTGGTTCGTTGGGGTAGGAGGTCAGTCTTGATGCCTAATGGATTAAGAACTGATGGTGAAGAGTTTTAATATGGTGGGAGGTCTAGATGGGATTGAGGGGTGAAGGGATAGTTGGTTTTCCAAAGGGGGGAAACGGGAAAGTATATGGAAGGGGTAGGAAAGAAGAAAACAGAAAATACATTAGAAAGAAAGGGAGAAGAGAAAAGAAAAGAGAAGAAAAGAAAAGAAAAATAAAAAAGAAAGTAGTGAGAAGAGAGTAGAAAATAGCAAGAGAATGTTACTTTGCTTGAATTTGTTCGATGAGCAGGGCCTGTAGTATAAGTCTGTACATCACAGTTGCTGCTTCGGTGGTCTGACTGGTCACATGCTTCAAATCCTAAAAGAAGGTATAACCTAGGGATAAATTGTATGTCAAAGAGTTTTCTTGGGACATTCTCATAGTGCCAGCTGGGTATGGAATCTCGTGTGATTGAAACCTGAGATGCCATCTTAGTTTGTCCACCCTTTGTATCCAAGAACACCTGTGGACAGAAAAGCTGAGAGGTTATTGTAAATATAATAGGATTAAGGCATTAAAACATAGTGTTATGGGATGTTTCCATTGGAGTCAGTGATTTCCCATGGTATACTTTACCTGTGATCCTGTATAAGATCCCTAAGGGATTATTATGGGCCTTTGTAGTAGAAGGCTGATAACTTACCTGTTCCCTCTATGCTGCTGTTTCTGCTATTGCTGGTTTCTTTGTGGTATAATGTGTAGTTAAGAGTTTGTGATGTTCCTTTTTCATGTATTTTGGGCACTGCTCCCGAGTATATGTTGACTATTACAGTGTTTGGAGTTTCTACCCTGTTAAAAGCTGTTATTTGATTGTTGAGTATTAGTTATATATAAGGTGTATGTTATAGGTGCTTCAGAATAGTGCTTTCATTCTGTGTTTATCTTTTCTCTTCTGACTTACTTCGTTTAACGTAATATATTCTAGGGCCATCCCTGTTGCTGCAAAGCCTGTAATTGTATCATTTCTGACTGCCATGTAGTATTCCATTATGGATAGACACCACATCTTAATGATCCATTCATCTGTTGTTGCACATCGAGATTGGTTCCAAGACTTGGCTTGGAACTGAGTGCTGCAATAAATAGTGGGGTTCACACGTATTTTGGAATGAATGTCCTTCCAACTTGGGGGTATATACCTAGAAGAGCAATTGCTGTGTCAAATGGCAGCTCAATTCTGAGTTCTTTGAGCACTCTCCAGACTGTTCTCCATAGGTATTAAACTAGGGGGCATTCCCACCAGCAGTGGATGAGAGTGCCTTTCATACCCTCTCCTCGCCAACAGAGGTTGTTCCCATTATTTTTGATGTGAGCCATCCTCACTGGTGTAAGTTGGTATTTCATTGTTGTCTTGATTTGGATCTCCCTGAGTGAAGGTGAGCATTTTTTCATGTGTTTGTTGACTATCCTTCTGTCTTCCTCATTTTTATGGCTTTATTTGGTTTGGGGGGCTCAGCTTTCTGAAAGCTTTGTATGTTCTAGATATCAGCCCTTTATCTGATATGTTGAGTGAAAAGATTTTTTCCCATTCTGTTAACTGTCTTCTTGTGCTAAGTAGGGCTTCTTTTGCCATGCAAAAGCTTTTTAGTTTAATGTAGTCCCATTTGTTTATGTTTGATGCTAAAGTTCTTGCTATTGGTGCTCCATCCTCAATGACCTTTTTGATATACAGGTCTTCAAGTGTTCTGCCTATTTTATTCTTGATAAACTTTATCGATTCAGGTCTAATTTCAAGGTCTTTGATCCATTTTGAGTTGACTTTTTTATAAGGAGTGAGGTATGGTTCAATTTTCACTTTCATACACATGTTTTTCCAGTTGTACCAATACCATTTGTTGAATAGACTTTCTTTATTCCATTTCAAGTTCTTGCCTCTTTTATCAAATATTAGTTGGCTGTATATCTGAGGGTTTATGCCTGGGATTTCTGTTCTGACCAACTGGTATAAGGTCCTGTCTCTGTTCCAGTACCATCCTATTTTGATCACTATGACTTTATAGTATAGTTTCAAGTTAGGTAAGGAGATGCCACCCAGCTTCTTGTTTTTCAGTCTGTGTTTGGCTATCCTGGGTCTTTTGTGGTTCCAGATGAATTTTGTGATTTATTGTTCTAAATCTTTAAAGAATGATGTCTGAATTTGGATAGGGATTGCATTAAATCTATGTAGTAGTTTGGGTAGGATAATAATTTTGACTATGTTAATTCTACCTATCCATGAGCATGGGGTGTTCTTCCATTTCTTTAGATCCTCTTCAATTTCTTTCTGGAGTGTTTTGAAGTTTCCCTGGTATAGGTCTTTCACATCTCTTGTAAGGTTGATACCTAGGTACCTGATGTTTTTGATACTATTTTAAATGGAATTCTATTTTTAATCTCTCTCTCCTCGACTTCGTTGTTTGTGTATAGAAGCGCTACTGTCTTTTGTGTATTGACTTTATATCCAGCCACTTTGCTGTATTGGTTAATTGTTTCTAGGAGTTTTACTGTGGACTGTTCAGAGTTTTCTATGTATATTATCATATTGTCAGCAAATAGAGATAGTTTGAGTTCCTCTTTCCCAATTTGGATTTCTTTGATTCCCTTCTCTTGTCGGATTGCTATTGCTAGGACTTCTAAGGTTATAATGAATAAGAGTGGAGAGAGTGGACAGCCTTGCCAAGTTCCTGACCTTAGTGGGAATCCTTCTAGCTTCTCGCCATTAAGTATAATGTTGGCTGTATGCTTTTCATAGATAGCTGTAACTATCTTGAGGAAGGTTCCTTCTAACCCTATTTTGCTGAGTCTCTAACATGAAAGGATGTTGGATTTTGTCAAATGCTTTTTCTGCATCAATTGATATGATCGTGTAGTTTTTCTCTTTCTTGTTGTTGATGTGATGTATAATGTTGATTGATTTGTGTATGTTGAACCAACCTTGCATTCCTGTTATACAACCCAATTGGTCATGATGTATGATCTTTTTGATGAAGTGCTGGATTCGGTTTGCTAAGATATTGTTGAGTATCTTTGCATCTATGTTCATTAGTGAGATTGGTCTGTAGTTTACTTTCTTGGTGGTGTCTTTGCCATCTTTGGGAATGAGTGTGATATTAGCCTCATAAAAGGAATTGGAGTGTTTCCTGTTTTTTTCTATGGTTTGGAAGAGCCAATGGAAAAGTGGTAGTAGGTCTTCTCAGAATGTTGATAGAATTCACCTGTAAATTCATCTGAGACTGGACTTTTGTTCTTAGGGAGTTTCTTAATTACATCTTCAATTTCCTCTGAGGTGATTGGTCTGTTTAGGCTTTCTAGTTCTTCCTTTTCCAGTCTTGAAAGATGGTATTTTTTCAAGAATCTGTCAATTTTTACTGAGTTCTCTAGCCTAGTTGAGTATAGTTGTTCATAATATGATATTATGATATGTTGTATTTCTTGGGGTTCTGGGGTTCTGTTGTAATCTCTCCCCTTTAATTTGTGATCCTACTGATTTGGGTGTTTTCCCTCTTTTTTGGTGAGTTTTGCCAGTGGTTTGTCTATTTTGTATATTTTTTCGAAAAACCAACTCCTGGTCTCATTAATTTTTTGTATTGTTTTCTTAGTTTCTATGTTGTTTATTTCTGCTCTGGTTTTAATTATCTCTTGCCTTCTGGTTGTGGTTGAATATCTCTACTGCTGTTGTTCCAATTCCTTGAGGTTAGCATTTAAACTGTTGACTTTGTCATTTTCCTGTTTCTTGACATAGGCCTGCATGCTATGAGTTTCCCCCTAATTACTGCTTTTGCTGTTGTTACAACAAATTTTGACCGGTTGTCTCTTCATTAGCATTTGTCTCAAGGAATCTTTTTATTTCTTCCTTGAGTTGTTTTTGATCCAGCTGTTGTTGAGCAGCATGTTGTTTAATCTCCAGGTATTATGTTTTTTTTTCTCCATTGCTTCTTCTTGAAGTCAATTTTGACCTCTGTTGCATAGTGATCTGATAGGGTGTTTCTAATGATCCTTACATTTGTGGTCTTATATAGGTTGGCTTTGTATCCTAAGACATGGTCTATTCTGGAGAAGGTTCCATGTGGATCTGAGAAGAATGAGTATTCTTCTTTCTTGGGATGGAGGGCTCTATATAAGTCTATTAGCCCTAGATCTTCTAATTTTTCATTTAGAGCTCTATTTCTTTGCTATTTTTTTCTGTTTGGTGGATCTGTCCAGTGGTGACAGTGGAGTATTGAGGTCCCCTACTATTATCACATTTCCCTTCATGTGTTTCTCCAGGTTTGCAAGCAGTTGCCTCACATATTTTGCTGGCTCTACATTAGCTGCATAGACATTGACCAGGGTTAGTACTTTTGATCTAATGTTCCCCTGATCAGTAAGTAGTGATCATCTTTGTCTCTGATCACTTTCTTGAGGTTGAATGCAATTTGGTCTGACATAGAATGACTGTCCCTGCTCTTTTTTGTTTTCCATTGGCCTGAATAATTACTTTCCATCCTTTTATTCTAAGTCTATGCTTATCCTGTAGTTGTAGGTATGTTTCTTGCAAACAGCAGAAGTCCGCTTTATTTTTCCTAATCCAGTTCTCTACTATGTGTCTTTTATTTTTTTATTTTTATTTTTTGTGTGTGTGTGTGGTTTTTGGGTCACACCCGGCAGTGCTCAGGGGTTACTCCTGGCTCCATGCTCAGAAATTGCTCCTGGCAGGCACGGGGGACCATATGGGGCACCAGGATTCAAACAGATGACCTTTTGCATGAAAGGCAAGCGCCTTACCTCCATGCTATCTCCCGGGCCCCTACTATGTGTCTTTTAATTGGAGAGTGTAGTTCGTTAACATTTAGGGAGATTATTGTGAGAGAGAAATGTTGTGCAGTTGTGTTGTCTGGGGTGGTTGTTGTTACAATCGGGGGTTTAGATCTCTGAGTATGTCGTTTAGGATCGACTTTGTTTGGCAAATAATTCAAGTTCGTTCTTGTTTGAGAATGCTTTTAGTCTGCCTTCCCATATAAATGACAGTTTTGCTGGGTATTGGACCCTATGTTGGAAATTTTTTTCATTCAGTAGTTTAAATATGCCATTCTACTGTCCTCTTGCTTAAATTATTTCAAATGGGAGATCTGGTTTGATTCTTATGTCCCTTCCTTTGTACTTGAGGTTTTTTTCTTACTTATTGCTTTAAGTAGTTCATATTTCTCTCTCTCTCACTCTTTTTTTTTGCCATTTGGATTTCTATGTGTCTTGGTGTTGGTTTATTATTAAGGTCTATTTTATTCGGGACTCTTCACTTCCTGGATTTGCACGGAAGTTTCTTTCTAGGGGGTGGGAAAGTTCTCTGCTATTATTTCTCTGACAACTTGTTCTTCCCCTTTCCCTATTTCCTCCCCTTCTGGTATACCCACCATTCTTAGATTGCTTCTTTTGTCCTTGTTCATTACATACTGGACTTTTCCTTCCAGTGCTTTGCCTTTTATTTCTTTGTTGGTTTCTTGATCATTTTTTGTTTGCAGTTTTCCTTCAAATTCTTCAATGTGCTTCTCCAACGCTGTGTTTCTGCTCGTAAGGCTTGTTACTTTGTCTTTTAATTCCTTCAATTCTTTTTGTATGGAATTTTTCATGTTCTTTAACATTCCTTCTTTAATTTGGCTGATTTGTTCATCCATAGATTTCTTATACTCGGTAGCCAGTGTTTCTTTCATTTCTCTTATCAATTCTTGTATTTCTGTCCTCATGGCTGCTTTTAGGTCTCCTTTCCATGGATCTGTGAATTTTAGTGGACTTGGAAACTTGCTAGAGTTTGTCTCCGTATCTCCAGATATTAGGGTTCTCCTTGATTTACCCACATTTCTTTGTATTTATTGATGTGGTTTGGAGTGCTGTGCCTTCTAAATTCAGTCTTCTTTGGTCCCCTGTGTCGTGGGGATTGGTCCCCTCCTGAGGGTGGTTATAGAGGGGGCTGTTGGGTGAGCTCGCTGAGGTTTGGCTCCTCCTGTGCACTTTATGTGGCCTGATCCGTTGCTTTTCGCTTTTGTTGTCAGGTAGTGCAGGTCTTCTGGCCACAATGGTAGAGGGTGCTGTTGAGCCTAGCTCTCCCCACCCCGCCACCCCCACCTGGAGGTCAGCCTTCCTTCAGTGGGTCTGGTCAATCTGGTCAATTCCCTTCTCCTTTATTCCAGTCAGCCTGTGCAGTTCTGCTCCTGGCCACAATGGTTGCCGGCTCTGTTGAGACTAGCTCTCTGTCCTCTCTCCCCTGGGAATCAGTGGAGCTCGGCCCCCTCTGAGCCTTTGCAGAAGAAATTCCCTCAGCCAAACCCTGCCAGCTGCTGCCCTCAGCCTTTGGGGAGTCCCAGGTCCACTCTGGGGCTCAGGGGGGTAGGCTGTTCTAGGTCACCCAAAGGTCCAAGTGGCAGGCCCAATCTCACTCAGTCTAATGGTCCTAGCCTGTTGCTAGGGCAGGATTCTCCTCACCCCTCCTCCACTCTGCTTGGGTCTGGGATCACTGGGAGGGAGGGGGTGGTGCTAGGAGTGTAGATGCCTCCGTGGGTCTAGGGGCCCACGTGGGGGGAGGGGACTCACCTGGTCTGCTCTCCACTTGGGTCTGGGGTCCCTGGGACGGGGCACATGGGCAAGAATGAGTGAGAATTTTAAAACGTCAAAATTCTGATATAAGATAGAAGAAGCTAAAATATGTAAAATCTGTTCAAACAACAAAAGAGCTATCTGATTTTAAGTTAGCATCAGGGTCAGAAAGAAATAAAATTGATGGGGCAGAAAATTGAATTTTTCTCTGAATTTTCACTATTGAAGGGAAGTTCAAAAATTATTCCAAAAATTAGAGCAAAGTATTAAATTTGATGGTGGGTAGAAAAAAGGCACATTTTTGAAGTGGTGAAATGAATGTGATAGCAAGAAAGAGAGGGAGACAGAGATGAAGACACAGAAAAAGTAAACAAATGGTAGCCATTTATTTCCTCTAAAATGGTTATAATTCTCTATAAAATAAGATGAAATGACTTGAAAAATAGACGTATTCCATTTTAGAAAAAATTATGAATCAATAGAGAAAAATAGTATAAAGTTTAAATAATTGGGAAAAATGTGTCTCTATCTCATGAAATACTATGCAATGAATTTCATTAACTTAAGTATTGGAAAATCCCCACAAAGCAATTTTTAAAATAGAAGTAAATATGAATATTGCACATGGAGGGAAATTTTTAGTTCTAAATATATTGAAAGAATTACTAATGAAAAATGGACTAATGTAGTTTAATAAAATCAAAGAGTAATTCAGTCAGAGAATTGTCCAAATTCCAAAAAGCAATTTCAATCTGGGAATGATGTTTTATGAAATATTCTTTTCTTTATTATGCTCTTGTCTTTTCCTCTTTATTTTTTTCCTTCATTTTTACTTTGCTTCTTTCCTAATACGGTGAAGTGATTGTACTGTGAAATAAAATAATACAGCTTAGAATCTCTTTAACTTAAAACTTGCATAAATTGAGCCACAGTTTTTATTCTTACAAATGGAAAAAGAAATACTTGGATTCCAATATTTTGTGTTACTAGATGAAATGATACACTGAAAGTGTTAGATAAGGGAGTCCAAAGTCTTGTCACTTATAGCTTGATTCCCTCATATTCTCTATGTTTAGTTTTTATAGGTCTTAAATTTGAAAAATCTATAAACTCTACTTCCTGAAAACAATCTGTACAATGTTCATTTGCTTTATAGAAATTGATAATAAATGACAAGAAAGAAGTATTCTGTCTCTTACCTCACAGATAACATTTCTCTCTGAGTTCTCATGCTATTTCCAACCTTCCATCTGTCCAGATCCATTATATTCTGATCTTATTAGTTTTATCTCTTTACACTAGATATAGTCATTAGTAAGGTTTTCCAGGAGAAGATACTTTTAGAGTATAGACTTTATCCAATGAATGGCCGCTCAGTACCATTCACCATGATACAAGTGTTCCCTCTCCTGGAATATATTCTGGGGGTATTCGTGGGTGTATTTGGAGCCTAAGGGAAGGCAGTTCCCTTAGATAATAATGGTATTTTCTCTCTCCATCTGTACAGACTTGAGCCTCTTTCATCTTCTAAGAAAGACTATAAGTATTCAAAACCTTAACAGACAACTCTAGAATAGGAAATGATTGCATTTATAAATGGTATATCCCAACTCATTCTTCACTGCAGTAACCCCCATATCACTTTCATTAATTGGAATCATGAATAAGAATGTGTTTACTGCTACAAAAATGTTTATTAATTTTCTTTAGAGATATGCCTTGAGAAGACAAATATAATAAATAACTTGACAGCAGCACATTTTCATAAATGATCAAAATATAAATAGCCTTCTATCATTCATCTTAAATATCACCTAAGTGTCTAATATGTACTAATATCTGAAAAAAAAAGTTCAAACAGGAGAGATAACACTGTGTGTAGGGCTCTGGCCTTGCATACTACCAATCCTGATTTGATTCTTCACTCAGCATATGGTTCTCGCAGCATGATTAGTAGTCAATTCTTTGCCCAGAAACAAGAGTAATCCCTGAGAACTTCTGTGTGTGACCCTGAAAGCCAAAACATTTTTAAAAATAAAACCATAGAACAATCAAGGAGACACATGTATGGTGTTACATAGTTCTCTCCTAGTGAAAGAGTTATGTGTCTAGACATAAATGCACTTCATTTTAATTAGTTATTGTAAGAGAAATCTGAAATGTCTTCTGCTGGTGACATCATTTGAAGTAGAGATGATTATGGGAAATGTTGGTAGTTAGAAACTATTTTCTGGTAAAGATGATTCCTGATGTTGCTTGCTGTGATCAGTGTCTTCAAAACTGGTCTTGAAGTCTTCAGGAGTCTCTCATCACTGCTGGAACTACCCAAACATCGTTTGGCATTTCAGATCTTGTGAGAAATTTCTCACATAATATCTCATTCAACTAGAGATACAGACTAAAAGTTCAATTACATTTTCTGAGAAAGATGTGTAGGCTGCAATATAGAAGAAATGCTGAAAAGTGGTTTCACAGAATCCCAAATATGTCATCTCTTCTAACTCCCGCACTGAGGTCCCCAATAGAATACTTAGTGTGGGCAAATCTATAAATCATTCAAGGAAAAACAGTTTCCGGTATCCAGGTTCTGGGAGATAGCCATATCCCAGAGTAACTCATCTTGTCATGGCTAGTCTATCTTATTCTATGGTCATAAAAATATATGGTGTAAATCAAAGAGAAGTAAGAGCTGACACATATGGTTTATTTGCCCTCACTTTTATGTTATCAGATTTTTGAGTTCCACTTTATTCTAGGAGAAAATTTTTCCAACTTATAAATTTTTAACAAGATGCTTGTATAAGTTCTTCTATGCAACATGTCTCTCAATGGGTGAAATGTTTTGTAGTTAATTCCAATAAAAGAAGAATTTTAGTGCCATAGCATTGCCATGGTCAATTACATTTGGATTAAAACTGTAGAGTAAAATATGCAGAGGAGTAGACCTTGGTTAATGCACACAGTTTGGAATTTTGTGCTTCAAAACACTTGCACACAAACACATGACAGAAGGCAAAATGGCTCCCTTAGCAACTATTTGAAGACTTTGGATCCACATTTGGAATGAGAGGATTCACTTGAACTCTAGTAATGAAAGTGAGACAACTAGTTTCCATATTGTTGTACAAAATGGCCCAGAAAGGGGGAACAAAACCCAACTCACTTGTGCTCAGGCATGCATACATTCTGTCCTACCTCTTGATTTGGGAAGTTCAATGAATGACCATCAATGTTTAAGTTCTGAATAGATGTACTTACAATTCTGGTCTAAACAGACCCAATGGGTAGGAGTGGCTCTCAGTGGAATGGAAGGTTAAAAAATTAAATTTAAAGAGAAAGAAGAGAAACACTATTAAATATAGGTAAGTGTGCTAAATGTGCTTAGATGCACAAAAGGTAATTAACATGTAAATTGAATTCTGAAGAGGTGAACACAAATAATCATGTCACAAAGGACCTATCTACAGTGAATTTTTGGTGCCAGAGTTTGACCTGCAATCCTCACTAACGAGGTGATAATGAGCTGTGAAATCCCAGAGGAGAGTTTGGGGAGCAATCCATATAAGGTAAGGTAAGCACATTTTTACATGCACAATCAGTCCTGGATAGCAATAAAGGCAGTGATGCTAGCCGCCATAAATTCCCCACAAAAGAAAATTGTTATTTTGAAATAACTCTGACTGAAGTTTACATTTTTAACTAAATATTTTTATGTAAAACATTGTGATTTGCAAAGTTATTCATTGTTAGACATATAATCCCACCACCAATGTCAATCTCTCCCTACGATGTTAAAAAATCAATAACATACTTTCTCCCTCAAACCAGTCTACCATCATAACAAATATTTTAAAGTGTGTTGTTAATATTTGGGTCTCATTATTTCATTGTTGACTCTATGGCTTGGCTATTTAGTTCTGTCCTTCACTAATACCACCAATGCAATTGAGTTCTCTTCATCCCTGCTCCCCATTCTTTCATATCTGTCTATCTTTTCCTCCACTCATTTTTTATCCTTATTAATAGTCTAAGGCCAAGAGTGCTAAAGAAAACCACCATTTAAACCATTGCATTCCTTCCTGCAAGTAGTTCAAATATCACAAATAAGTGGAATCTTCTGAATTTATCCTTCATCTTCTAGTTTAATTCATTTAACATATCTTTTTTAACATATAAGATAATCATTTAACATATCTTCCAGTTTTATACATGTTGCATTGAATTGCACAATCGCATAATTCCTTAGGGCTATGTAGTATTCCTTTGTTTATATGTACAGCATCTTCATGGTCCACTCATTTATTATTGAATGTCTAGGTTGATTCCAACTCATAGCTATTTGCTCTGCCCTGTGATAAATAGTGGTGTCCATACAATCGTTTGAATGATTATTGTTCTATCCTAAAAATATATATTTAAAAGTTAAATTACTGAGTCATATGACAGCTCCATTCTGACTTTCCTGAGAGCCCTCCATACTGTTTTCCATAAAATTTGAACCAAACGAACAAGCAGTGGATTAGAGTTACTTTTTCATCCCAGCCATACCAACTTAGATTGTTCTCTGTATTTTGTATGTGCTAGCCTCACTGTTGTAAGATGATATCTCATTATCATCTTGTAATGGATTTCCCTAAAAATAAGAGATGATGGTCATTTTTCATGTTCCTGTTGGTCATTTGTTGGTCTTCCTCAGAGAGGTTTCTGTTCATTTACTATCCCTATTTTTGCTGGATCTTTTAGATTTTGGAAGTTCAGCATTGTGAGTACTTAGTGTGTCCTAAATATCATGCTTTTATCTCATGTGTTTTATTAAAATGATCTTTCCCACTCAGCTGTCTTTTGTTTTTAGTATAGTCGTAGCATACAGAAACTGTTTCTTATAATATAGTCCTATTTGCTCAGATTTGTTTCTGGAACCTTTGCCTTGACATCTTATTGCTGAGAACTTCTCAGAAGTCTAGGTCTTGGAGCATTTTGCCTGAATTTTCCTCAAAGCATGTCATAGTCTTACATATTTTATTCACTTGGATCTGGATTTTGTGTAAGATGCCAGATAAGAATCTAGGTTTAATTTCTTATAATAGTTACACAATTATTCAAAAGATGTCTTTACACATTTTATGTTATCTATTTCTTTGTCAAAAATTAGTTGAACATGCACTTTCAGGTTTATTCCTATATGCTTTCTTCTTATTCTATCAGTAAGGAATGATTCAATCATGCAATTTGTAGCAACCTGGAAGTAACTGGAAGATATTATGTTAAATGAAGTAAATATGAAGAATAAATATTAAATGGTATTACTTATATGTGGTATTAAGAATGAATGCATGAAGACATGCAGTGGTCCAAATAGTAGTTGTCTCAAACACCCTTAACTCCAGAATATACTTAGGAGAAGGAAAATAAACTAAATGGAGGATAAACATGAATATAAAAGGATGGAAGCCAGGAGCCACGTGGTCTCAGGTGCATTGATGCAGATAAAAAAAATAAGACAACTAAATATCCAAGTCAAAGTCCACAACAATGGAATCAAGAGACCCAAATTCTAGCAATCTAAACTTTAAATTGGCCTATTTTACTGGCAGACTAGCAGGTCAAAGTGTGGTGGTTGGGTTACACTCTAGGAACACAGTGGGGGAGGTTGACACTGGCAGTAAGATTGGCTCTGATTCATTGTATGTCTGAAACCAAACTATGAAGAACTTTGTAAATCACAATGGTTTAATAACATTACTTTTTTACGTTTGTATTTGTCCCCCATGCCATGTTATTTTGATTACTATGACTACATAGTATAATATCAGGAGTAATGAGATGCCTCTGTTTCTTGTTCTTCAGTATGGTTTTGGCTCTCTGGGTCTTCTATGATTCTGTACAAACTTTAAAATTGACTGTTCTAAATCCTTGAAGAATGTTGCATGAATTTGAATAGAAATTGCACTAACCTATATAGTATTTTAGGTAGGATGGTCATTTTGACAATATTGATTTGTTTAGTCTATGTGCATGTAATATTTCTCCATTTCCTTAGGTCATCTAATTCCTTTTAAAGGGCTAAAAGTCTTTTAACTCTCACCTCTAACCTCTTGATTCTTGGGTAATTGATGGCTGTTTTGGCATTATTTTAAATGGGATAGACTTTTTGATATAGTTCTCCTTTGACTCATTTGTATATGGGGAAAACACCAATTTTTAAATTGACTTTGTAGCTGGCCATTCTGCTGTTTTAGTTTATTGTTTTAGGATCTATTTTGTGGCCTCTTCAGGGTTTTCTATATATATACATATATATACATATATATACATATATATATGTATATATATGTATATATGTATATGTATATATACATATGTATATATATATACACATCATCATATCATCCACAGGATATGATGAGAACCAGTCACTCAGAGAACCAATTACAGACTGTGGCATATAAAAGTCAGATAAAACCATTCTGGAAAAAAAAATTTTTTTGTTTGTTTTGGTCCACACTCATTGATGCTCAGGGATTACTCCTGGCTATGCACTCAGAAATCGCACCTGGCTTGGAGGACCATATGGGACCCAGGGGGATTGAACAGCAGTCTGTCCTAGGTAGCGGCAGCAAGGCAGACACCTTACCATGCCACTGCTTCGGCCCAGATACTGGAAATTTTTTTTATCAAATATTACATCTTCAGATTGAGAAGAAAATTTGAAAGAATTTGAGAGAATTTGAATGATAAAGGGTGGTAGGTAGGAATAATTTCATAGTCAGAAGACATGACCTATGCAAATGTCTTAAGGATCTTTCTGTGTACATTAATACTTTTTTAATATATTCTACCTAATCATATTTCTACACCGAAGGTAGTTTCCAGAAAAAGAGGATAGGAAGAAGATGAACATATATATGTTCATATATATGCTCAAATATATGTATTTGCAGAAAATGTCTCATGCACTGAGGGACAAATGGCTTAGGAATATGAAAAATATAACTGCTGAGATCTTATTTTATATTTTCTAATATTTCATTTCTGAATTAAAAATTAAGGAAAACATTTGATACTTTTGACATTTCATGACATTCTTATACTCCAGTTACAGCTAGAAAGAATATCAAACCTCAATGCAAAAGAAGTTTATGCAAGGTGAAGTTATATTTATATATACATAATACACATATTTCCATTTTTTTAGTACTAAATGTTTTGGAACTCACTATATATTTACTCAGCTGTGCATAGCAATTACCAAATAGCTAAATGGTCAAGAATTTTCATAAAGTAAAACACAAATCCCTGATATTTATGTTTTAAAATCTATTCTTTCAAACCATTATATTTTAACCCCCAGCTTCTGGATTCCCTGCTGATACTAAAATTTGAATGACAGAAGGGATCAACCACTATATTTTGTTTCTGTGGGGATCACATTATCAACCTGTAATTTCTCCATATTGGAAAATAGCAGTTGGTTTCTAAATAATAAGCAGTTGGCGATGGATTTGTCCCTATCACCTAACAGTGCTGACATTTACATCCCTGCATTTGGAGGCAGAGAGAAATGCCTTTTTTCTAATCATGGGTAGACATGACTTATGTGTCAGAGCATGGATGAGTGTTGTGATATCACTCAGAAATAATCCTGTTCAGAAGCCTGATACCCTTTTGTCAAGTAAAACCAAGGATCCAGAGTCTCTATAGCTCCTTTGAAGAAGAAAATTTCCCAGAATGGCTAGTGCCTTTCCAGAATGACAGGGATAGCACCCAGACACAGTTCATTGATATGCCAATCAGGAATACTTATAGGAACATA
>PVKC010029993.1:0-14961 GCA_004027635.1 Crocidura indochinensis | reverse complement strand
CACCAAGTAATAAACCAGAAACAGAGGGAGTCACTCAATCTAGAAGACCCTGGGGAGAGGGTGGAGGATATGGGAGACAGAATGGGAATGGAGGTGGAGGGAGGACAACTTGGTGATGGGAATTCCCCTGATTCAATGTTTATTTGTAAATGGAATATTACTGTGAATATTATGTAAACCACTATGATTAAAATAAAAAGTTAAAAAAAAAGCAGAAAAGCCCTAGAAAACAGTAAATAGCTAAGAACATCACATACCTAGAACATCACACATAGCGATGGCCCTTGTAATCCTGACTTTTCTTTTTAAGAGTACTAATATACTTTAGAGGGGAAAGAACTTGAGGTCCTCTTCCTCAAACAAAGGAGAAAAAAGATCGAAGACAAACACTTTAAATTATTCTGCTTTATCAGAGTTTGTACACCAAGAGGCTCCTAGTTCAGCAGGGGATATATTTATGGCGTGGCAAAATCAGAAACACTCCAGTGAAGCTCCACAGAACTACTAAGAATTCCATGCTCCCTAAGTGGACTGTTAACAGCACTGCCAACTCGACAACCAGCAGTGTGAACGTTGAAGCTTCAGCCTACATCAACTCCCTGCCTGTGGGTGTACCCTCCACTCTATAGAACATTAGCAAGTCACCCAAGGTGACCACCACCAGAGTGTTACTGCTGAAACCAGGATTTCCAGTTACTGGTGAGGGGCTTTTGCCCTCAGAGTGAGGGTAGAGGCTTCTGGTGCTTCCAGAGCCCACTCCTCCTGGATGGCTGCCCAGTAACAGTCTTCACCCATTGACTCCAACCTGTCACTCTCAGTGCCTCTCCTAGGTCCTTACTTCACAAAGTGTGGTCCATCATAGGTCAGCAGTGTTGCAATTATGGGAAATCTTGTTCATCTGTGCCCAATATGTTGTACCAGGATGTCATTTGAAAAAAGTCCTCAGGTGATGGGTGCACACATTAAAACCGGGGGTCCTTAATAACCCTCTTCATAGAGACAGCTAGGAAAAGACTTCTAACTGATGGGAGAGATCAGTTGGGAGAATTCTTTTTACCAGGGGCCTGCCTCCCTGTCTACCTATATTTTTCTATTTCTCTTCTCCAGCTGCTTCTAATCACTGGGGAAAAAAGAAATAAAAAGAACAGCCCCAAACACCTATGAAATGAATCCTGAACCAATGCAGAGACAGAGGCAGCGAGGTAGAGTGAAAGATTTACAGGGTAAAGGAAAGGGATAGGAAACCAGTGTTTACTGGATTTCTATGAAGTTGGTTTCCTTCCCACTTTCAGCAGAGGAGAGTAAAACTCAGCAATAAAAGTGAAGCAATTTGTCCAAGACCATGTGGCTGACCACAGGGAGGCCTGCCCAGCCCAGCCCAGACCATCCTAAGTGGGAAAATCGCTTCAATCCATGCACTTAACAAATGCCAAATTGAAGAGGAATCTCTCCACCCAGAACCTGCAAAACCATTAGGAAGGCAGGTTTCTAACAACTATCTCTATAACCTAAAATATAGTCTTCCCTTTTGACAAAGTACTCTACCTGCATCCTCCACACCTCTACCTTTAATACTACAGCCTTACTCCACAAACAAGAAAACTATACCAATGCAGAATTGCATTCTTTGAAAGGGATCTTCAGGATGAACCATCCAATTCTATCCAATATATAAATTCCTTCACTGTATGTGGCTATGGATTGAAACTTAATCAAAAAGAACTTTAGAGATAAGGCAAAAGTATTCATACAGAAGGTAGGATGTTTGCCTTGCACATGACTTACGTGGGTTCAAATCCTGGTACTCCATATGGTTCCCCCACCCCAAGCCCACCAGGAGAGATCCCTGAGTACAGATGCAAGAGTAATCCCTGAGTACTGCCAGTGTGGCACCAAAACCAACAAAACAGAAAAGAACCTCAGAAAGAGAGACCGTACTCTAGTACTCATTTTCTTTTTACAAGTTTTTCACCGTTTATTTAAGACAGTGAACAACTAAGGCCATTTCCACTACCAGTGTTGATCTCCCTCCACCATAGTTTCCAGTATCTAGCATTCATATTTTGAACTTGAAATTCATATATTAAGTAGGGGGGATAATAATCAGAGCAAATGGTTGATTTAATCCAACCCAGTTATGTTTCCATTTGCCTTGTGATACTTGACTGGTGTGACCAAGCACTGAGACTTAGTTCTGTTCTAGTTGCCCATCTCTCCCTCCCTTCTTTACTGATCTAACTTCATTTTATGTCCAATATACCAACATGCATCTGTGACATTATAGTTCAAGGGCAATAAAAAACAAGCCAAAGATATAGAGCAAAAGCTGAGTGCATGCTTTGCAGATAAGAGACACAGGCACCACATGATCTCCCAAGCACCGCTGGGTGTCATCCTTGAGTACAGGACCAAAGATAGCTGGATGTAGTCCCCAAAACCTTGGTACAAAAAAAACTTTACAAAGTAAAGTAAAAGTACAGCCACATTTCAAGTATTCAATCATGAATTCAATATGAATCATGAATCAAGTATTCAATTACATGAAGTGCCCAGCATATAGGGGAGTGTTAGGTTATACCCCAAAACACTGATCATTCCAGATTTCTTTGTATATGTTTGTTTACAACTTGGTTTCATCCTGAAACAGAGATTGTCTTACATGGAAAACTGGGCAGGACTGGCTCAGGATAGCCTGAGCTATCTGTTCGTATTCTTTCCTTACTCCCCACCTGGGGGTGGTTTCTGTATGCAATAAAAATGACCGTTCTGGCAGGCAACTTGCTCTTGTACAAGATAGAAGATTGCCAGACTACACATGTTTTACCCTCAGCCTGGCTGGATTATTTCATGCAGCCACTCTGCTTTAGACTCGTTCACCTGGGAATGGAGATACAGTACGTGGGGTGATTTTACAGGGGAGTACAGATGTAGAAGGTTTCCATCATAGACAATCTAAACTTTAGATTCTAAAAGGGACACAAAGCTCTATATCTTAGGATCTGACTGATGCCCAACTAACACTGACTTTTCCTTACTTCTCATAAGATACAGATGGCATAATCATTAGGCCATGGAAATTTCCTTGCTTCCCCAATTCTTACTGTGCCTATACAAAAAAAAAGTGGGTAACACCAAACCCTGTCACTCCAGTATTCCTTTTTCTGGTTTTGTTTTTTTTTATTTATTTATTTTTATCCGTTTTTTTGATATTGTTTTCCTTCTCTTTTTTCTTCCACCTTTTGTTTTCACTCTTGTGGATATTATTCGGTGAAATTTTAAAATTTCATTTGCTTTTAGTAGTTGATACCAAATTTTTCCTTCTCCTTCCCCTTAACTTTTTTTTTTATCTCAAACAGAATCTTTTTTTTATCTCAAAGCACAACTTGAATCATTCAGACTCATAAATTGAGGGGAGAAATGGATGTTACCAGAGCCAGTCATATGAGCATGCAGTGTAAATAAAAAATGATCAGACTGGAACACCAAACAGAATAGATACCCGACCTACAACAAGCTGTTAAGTGGAGACCAGTTACACTAGTATTTTGGGGTGGGGGAGTGGGGGAGAGTAAAGGAGGGAGATACGGGAGACATGCTGGGAACAGGAGTGGAGGGAGGACAACATTGGTGGTGGAAATACCCTTCATTCATTATCACTATGTACCGAAAATAATTCTGTGTAATGAACTTCAGTCACAATAAAAAAAAAAGATACAGATGGCCAAGAAAAATAAGGACCACAGGATCATATCAATAGATGCAGAGAAAGCATTTGGTAAGGCCCAATACCCATTCTTTTTGGGTTTTGTGGAGTTGTTTTTATTGTTTTGTTTTTGTTTTTTTGGGGGGCCACACCTGGTGATGCTCACAGTTTACTCCTGGCTATATGCTTAGAAATTGCTCCTGCTTGGGATAGTGGGAATCGAACTGAGGTCTTTCGTGAGTTAGCCATGTGCAAGGCAAGTGCCTTATCATTGCACTATTGCTCCACTCCCCCCCCCCAAAACCCATTCTTGATTTAAAAAAAAACCTCATCAAGATGGGAATGAAAGGAACTTTTCTCAATATAGCTAAGGCCATCTACCACAAGCCAATGGAAAATATTATTCTAAATGGAGATAAACTAATAGACTTTGCTCTAAAATCTTGTACAAAACAAGACTGTACCCTCTCAATACTCCCATTCAACATAGTACTAGAAGTTCTTGCCATAGCAATTAGGAAGAAAAAGATATCAAGAAAAAGATATCAGATAGAAAAGGAAGAAGTCAAGCTCTCACTGTTTGCAGATGACATGATGCTAAATTTAGAAAACCCTAAAGACTCTACCAAACAGCTTCTAGAAACAATAGAATCATATAGCAAAGTGACAGGCTACAAAATTAACACACAAAAATCAATGGCCTTCTTGTACACCAATAATGATAGAGAAGAAATGGACATTAAAAATATAATCCCATTCACATTAATGTCACACAAACTCAAATATCTTGGAGTAAACTTAAAGAGGTGAAGGACCTATACAAAGAAAACGACAAAATACTGCTTCAAGAAATAAAAGAGGACACAAGGAAATGGAAACACATACTCTGCTCATGGATTGGAAGGATTAACATCATTAAAATGGCAGTCCTCCACCAAAATATTGTACAAATTTAATGCAATTCCTCTAAGTATACCCATGGCATTCTTCAAAGAAGTGGATCAAATACTCCTGAAATTCATTTGGAACAATAAACACCCATGAGTATCTAGAGCAGAAATAAAACATTTCTCACCACTTCTACAGCTAGCACCCACTATGTCTTTATTAGGATGCTCCAAAAGTCTCTCATCCATGCTGTTTCAATCCCATCCCTCACACAGCAGCCACAGAAGTTCTCAAGCACAGGAAAGACCAGGGCATTGCTCTGTTCAGATTTCCTGCCCAGTTATATCTCCTCACTCATGGCAAAGACTGACCTTCTATTGCCCTTTGGGGACTGTGTAAATGCCCCAAGCCTGCCACTGCCACTTGGGTGTCCTCATCTTCCATCTACACTCACAGAGGCCTCCCTCTCCCTTCTCAAACATGCCAAACACTTCAGGGCCCTCTCTAAATACTTCTTTCAGAGTCCACTGTGCTACCTCCCCCAAAGCCTTTATTCAACTCTTATCTTCTCCCAGAGGTCACCTTGCCTACACTGACTCCACCTTTGGAATCCTAGCCATCCCCTAATCCTTTTATACCCTTCAATACCACCATCTAACTCACTATGCTTGCTATGGTAGCCAATGTCCATGTCCCCCTGTTAGAACATTTGCTCAGGGAGGATACAGACTTTTGTCCATTACAAGATAATGCTGACGGATCACACTGTCAGCACCCATCAAGGCTATTTCCTGAATAAATGTAAGGTCAGAAGAAATGCATCCTAGGGCTACTAGAATAATACCAGAAACTTTCCCTAAAATTTTCTTCATGAAAAAAAAAAATAGCTTTGGTGGGCTTTATCCCTTATAGACAGATCTTGGTGTCTGGCAAGGTTGAATGGAATCCCTGCAGGATATCTCTTGGGAATAGAGTGGGTTGCAACCACAGATGAGGGATGCTAAGCTGACATTATGGCTTAGTACCAATAGCCTGACTAAAGACCCAGTTTACCACCTTCCTAGGTGTTATCTATCCTCCAGGGAGCAAAAGAGAGAGAGGGTAAAGTTACTTGCTCCTAAGATCACCTCCTTCAAGGATACAAAGTCCTGGAAATAGCAATTGAGTTAGGAAAACTATTAAAGTAGGAGTTGAACTCTATACTCTTCGGTGGCCGATGTTTTCAAACAACTTGATTCTGTGGTATGCCGACAGCAAATGTGTATTACCTCCACTAATTCTGATGAAATCATGGGTTTGTCATAGGCAAATAATCAAAAAACTGAAATGCGACCTTAAAAAACCCCATGGTCATGAGAGATGAAGGTTTCACAATCAATCCAAACTGAAGGAACAGGACAACCTAGAGCAGCTTAGGAGCTGAAATTTTAGCTAAGTGAAGAATAAGTAGTATAGGTTAGCTGAGAGCAGCCTGTTCTTTAGTTTCCCAATTTAAATCATCCTCTTCAAATGCTATAGAAGCCAGAACCAGGTTCTTAAAAAAAACAAGGGGTAGAGGATCACAAGGACTCTACAAGAAATCTCAAAAATTAAAAATTATAACTAAAGAAGCTGGAGTGATAGTAGGCAAGGTGCTTGGTTTGCATGCAGGGAACTTGAGTTCATTTCACAGCACCCCAATGGTCTCCACAGCTTCAGCACAAATGATCCCTGGAGAAGCAGGAGTAAGCCCTGAGCACTGCCAGTTGTGGCCCCCAAGTGAATACAACCATAAAAGCTGTAAAAATTAGAAAATGGCAGAGTAAAGATGACAACATAAACAAGGAAAGGGAGTTTGAGAGATTACTGTCTTACAATATTTTATTTATTTATTATTTAGAAGTTTGTAGGTTTTATTTTATTTCATTTTTTCAAGATGAAAACATTTTAAATTATTTTAAAGTAAAGAACCATAATTTACAAAGTCATTAAGAGTTGAGTCTTTGGTATACACTATTCCAACACTAGCGTTAGCTTTCCTCAACCAACATTCCCTTTTCCCTCTCACCATTCTCCATCCCCACACTGCCTGATACCTTACAGTCACCTTTCAAAGTTCAGTGGCTATAGTTTGTGTCTCATGTTTTTGGTGATGTTGAATCTATTCTTGAATACACAGCTATGCCATTCTCTCACACTCCCAGTATACTCGAGGCCCCCGAACCCTTTTCCCCCATTACTTCCCTTCAGATGAAAATCTCTTACACAAGCACATATCTGGGGCCCAGAGACAGCTCAAGGGCAAAGTGCTTGGTTAGACTGAGGCCAGGAGTTTGATTCTTCTGACACCCCACATACCAAACCATCTGCAATAGCATTGTGGAGGATCCAGCTGTCATCTCTGGCATGCTAAAACCAGAGTGTATACACCTGAAATGTGCAACCCTGTGACCTCTGCAACTGTACAACTAACAGAATCAGTGGAGGGGGAATTTTTTAAATTGCACACAGAGAGAAAGAGAAGAGAAATGTCTAAGTATTGAGTTTAAACAAATATTAGTCCAATACTTGCATAATTTTTCATTTTCCTACCTGACACTCAGAAGTTCCTTGAGAAAATGGATCTTATTAAAGGCTCTGAAAGCCCACAGCTTCCCCAAAAGGGGCCAAAAGAGGGGATGGGACTTAAATGGGAGACCCAAGTAATAATTTTTCTTAAATAATGCAGCATGGAAACTATCTCTATAAACTTAAAAGTGAAAATGTCCCATTGGGCACTCATTACCTATGCTGACCTCTGTAAACCTGCAGTGAGATTTGGGGCACAAAACTGTATGAGCTTGTGACCAACTTGGGGTCCAATTATCAAGCAATAGAAAATTAAGTGCTAGTGCCTGAGACCCTGTCCAGAAGAGCAGCTGGCTGAAGAGATGGAATGGGGACTGCTATCCGGATACCGTCACCACCCTCTAACGGATGTTCAGGTCCACACCCTATTTTACTGTGCTGCTGAAGCTGAAGGAAACCTCACCTCCCCCTACTTCCCTTTCTGGCTATTCCCACACATGATTTTTCATTATCTGTCAGAATTTGGGCCAGTCCCTCAGCCTCCTGCATGAGTCCAGCCATGGAGTCAGGGCCAGATGCCCAAAAGTTAAGGACATGGGCCATTGTCTTTGTGAGGAAAGGTCCTGGCTGGGTTCGCCCTACTCCCACACCCCACTGGCCATGCTGGAGCCTTGTTCTGGGAGACAGTAGTGACTCAGCCACAGCACTCTGCTCAGGAGGAGTGATATCAAGGATTCCTTTCAGCCTCTTAGTTACTGTGGCCATGTCAAGGGAGCCATTGGATGAAATGAGGACCTTCCAGGAAACATAGGGTGAATCTAAGGTCTGATGCAAATTGATCTTTGTGAGGTTCACTTCCTGGGCCAGAAAATGTCAAGAGATTCTGAGAAGGAATGTCTCAGAACAGCATGATGGCAACAAGAGCAATGGGTGTAGTGCCATTTGGTACATGATATGCTATTTCTCAGGAGAGGCATTGGTGAAGACTAGGCAGGGCCAAGTGTGTGATTCTCACTTGAACAAATTACCAGACAAGAGAACCAAAGGGATAGAGAGAGGAAGAGAGTAGAAAAAAGGAGGGAAATTGGGGAAAAGAACAAGAAAGAAATAGAAAATCATTGAAAGAAATAGCAAGGAGCAGTCAGCCCATTGTACCAGGACTGGCCCAGATCCAATCTCAAGTCGTGAGGAGACTTGAAGAAAATGCAATCACCTTCTTTCCTGCTTGGCATAGCAGAGGGATGTGGAATAAAAAAAATATCAGCATTTATGCATGCAATGAGGGCAAGAGGGCAAGTGATGAAGAAAGGGGGGGGGGACTCAACCAACTTGAAGGTTGCTTCTGGCACAGGGAACTGGTTCTATATCTGGAAAGTTCTTCCTAGGTCATGACCCTTTGAATCCTGTGCCTGTACCAGTGATAAAGCTTGGGGAGGGCAGGTGCCGCCAGGTCTGGACTACTTCCCCAACATACCAGCACTTCCTCTATCCACAAATGCAAAGCAAGTCGTGTTCCTAAGAACTTTGTCAAAGGAAATCAGTCAGAACTCAGTGCCATGGCTGTCTTCAGTGTTTTCACTTTTAGTGTTTTGGCGCACTATAATTCATATTGGGCTTACAGGATGGCATACAATTTCTTTTTAAAATTATCCTATGCAAGGCCTTAAATTAGCTGATTCATTGGGAAGATGAAATAAAACACGACCAGTGTCAGAACTCTAAGAGCCCCTCTCCCCTTCCTCAAGAAAACAAACACCAAACCAGTGTCACATTGGTATATGAGGACAGACACACACACACCCCATTGGCCTCTGAGGGTAGCTGTGCCCAAGGTACGAGGATCGCCTCAAAATTGAGGCAGAGACAGGATAGATTCATTTCAAGGGGGCTCTTCACATGGACAAGAAGCTGGGCTTTATGGTTTGTGATGGAACTAGATGGAGATGATGGAGCCAGAAAGTAAATTGAGGCCAACAGGGCGCCCTAAGGCTGAGGGGAGGCATGTGGGCTTTTTCTCCTTTCTAACTGGGGGTAGGGGGGTCCGCAACTGTCTCCAGTGCACCTGAATGACAGTGCATGGGGGTCTGTCCTCAAAACTGGGCTGGAGTGGGGGAAAAGAGACCAAGTGGGGCATGTGGACACAAAGGCAGAAAAGACAAAAGGGCCTTTCCCTGGCCAGTGTGGACAGGGAAGCCAGTCCAAGGGCCCCATAAGCATGTACCTGCCCCCACAAATCCCATAGCAGGGAATTCTTTTTTTTGTTTTTGTTAGCAGGGAATTCTTAAAGGAGAAAACTGCCTCCAAGTTCTTTATCAAGGGAGGCCTGCTTACATGCCCTTCCCTAAAAAAGACCCAAACCATCAAACAAAAAAGGTATGAACTCATGCTCTGTGGGGTATCCAACCGGTTGTCCATCTCTCTATCCTTGTCGATACTGAGTGAACCAATCAAGTGTCAGAACCTGGACCCCTGTCACATCTGCCAGCAAGAAGCTTCACTAAACATGAGCTTTGGATGAACCAAGTTTTCTGTAAGCTGAGCTCATGCACCCTCAAAAAACACATCTAACACAAAGAAACTACCCACTGTTCTCTGAAAGTAAGGTCAAACTTAACATCCTTCTTTTCATGTGTTGACTCTGATCATGTAGATGGCTGGAGGTAACAAGACCCACATAACTCTGAAAAATGTTGACCCAAAGAAGACACCATCACCAGCCCTCTATTCCTATGCTTCTGGCTCAGGCTTTCATGCTTTGAGTGGCTGTACTAACCCCAAATCCCTCATAGCTACATACAAAGAGCATCCAGTCAGAACTGGATGTCATAGTAAGCCCTGGAGGGAAGCATTTATGTATCCTCATCTACCATGAAGACCCCACAGGAAGACAGTGTCCACAGATAGTGGAGGCAAGCACAGACCTCACCATGTCTGAACAGAGCCTGTCCCCAGAGGCCTCCCACACCAGGACACCCCGTGATCTGAGGTCAGCTAAGACCTAGAGGGGCAGGTGACTAGTTGGCTTAAAAGGCACATGGACAGCTTTATTAATGGCTTTGGGGCAGCTGGTCTGGGCAAGCCCAGCACGAGTCCTGGCCTGGCTGAGAATAAAGCCCAGCCCCACTGAAAGCAACTCAGGGCATGGACTCATTGGCTCTGGACCAGGCCAAGTGCTGCAGCCGTATGAGGCATTTCTCCACACAATCTCGAGACATCAAGAAGCAGCTGCTGCTCTCCTGTGCTGGCCTCAACAACACTATCACATAAGGTCACTGCAGTAGTAGGCTATAGTCAGTAGTAGGCTATATTTGCTGCCATTATTATTTGGCTAATAATACTATATTTAACCCTATGAAATTGGTATTTTTATAAGCTAAACATGTTAGAACATTGACAGTTATTAAGCATGACCAAAGAATAATAACAGTAATAATGATGCTACCTGTTAGACACCCTGCATGGTAGACTCTACTAAGACCATTTGCCATATAATGCTTAATATATATATATATATATATATATATACATATATATATACACACACACACATTTTTTTGGTCTGGAGCCACACCCAGCCTCACTCAGGGGTTACTCCTGACTCTGCACTCAGAAGTTGTTCCTGGCAGGCTCAGGAGACTATATGGGACGCTTGGGATTGAACCCGGGTCTGTCCCGGCTGGGTTGGCCCCGTGCAAGGCCAACACCCTACCACAGTGCTATCACACTGGCCCCATAATGTTTAATTTTTTAACAGGGTGGAAATATATCAGATATATTGAACACAGGGCATTTTAGATGCTAATGGCGATTCTTGCAACCACCTATCAAAGTGATCGTGACTGTTTCTGTTCGTTCCATCTGTAAGTGAACTGGATTTATGTGGCTCTCTTTCTGCACTCTCTGCCTCTGCCCGAAGTTCAGTGGCTGGCCAATCTTGCAGCACTGGGCACTGCCAGAAATCCTCCGCAGCTAATCAAAGCCTGCCCTCCCAAATTAGCAGCCAAATGTATTTGACAAACAGTTTCTGAAAGTTTATTTAGAGTGTGGGCAAAAGAGCCAAAAACGCACTGCTAAAAATAAACAGAAAATAACCAAGGGAGGAAAATCCAACCCAGCCAATTTTAAAAACGCCATAATCATGACTACATGCGAATAAGTAGTGGGCCACTAAGAAGGAAAGTCATCGGGTACAGCATGATCTAGCATTGCCACAGGCCCAGAGGCAGGTGGTTTCTGTGACTCTCTATGAGGAGTCTATGGGTCCTCAGAGGAAAGAGGAGAAGCTACAGGGTCACTAGTTTTTTGGTTTAACACCTCTTTTCTCAAAGACTGAGACCAGCAGTAACTTCCTTGGGTGTCGTCTTCTTTGTGAAACGAGAAAATTAAATATAGGCAGTGAACAAGAATGACCAAATAGAAACCTAAGAATGGGGACTGACCTTCACGTGGGCCACGTAGTGATGGCAGGTCTCCTCCTTGACCACCAGCTGCAGACTCTCCACAACCTGACCCACAGACTCGCCCAGCAACATCAGGAACACCCTGGGGGCCTCACCCTTCTCCTTCTTGGCCACATCTGCAGTCAGTACATAATTCAGACCTGCCAAGGGAAAAAATGGGGTGGAAACTATCAGTGAGGATGGAGGCAGGGACCCTGGTTATGCTTCATACGAGAGACACCCTGCCACCCCACACAAGAGTCCAGCTGACTGAACCCACTTCCAGAGTGTGTGTTCTTCAGCATGCAGAAAGAACTGAGGAAGTTCAAGGGGTGTCACTTTCCAGGGGAGGCAGGGTATACCTTTGTGTCTCTTCCTGGCACCCCCTACTTATACCTGACATCAGCAGTCAACACATTCACAACCATCGAGACCCAACTTGATGAGACAGTGGACGAGGTGACTCCAGGCTCTTTAACTGACTCTCTTGTGTGTGTGACTCCATGGACAGCCAGGTCGAAGGAACCCACGCAGGACAGCAAGTCCCAAAGAAGCCATGCTAACTTCTGTCACAGGCCTTGACTCTGGCACTGTGGTATTGATTGGCCCAGAACCACTCATGGGAGATTACGATGCTAACCACAGGGATGAAGGTCCCCTGAGCTCCAGGTGGGGGTGCCTGTACAGGGTTTGAGTATACACTAATGAACATGGCAAAGCCTGACCTCAGGAGCTTACACATGCAGAAAATCAGACTCAACTTGAAGCTGACAGCATTCCTAGGAAACCATAAGGGAAAACAATGCACTTCAGTGACTCTTCTTTTCACAAAAGGTCACAATGGGGCTGCTCGATATTGCACTCCAGTAAACAAACAAACATACTCAGTGGATATATCTCCAGGTGTAATGCCAGAACTCATGGTGACAGGATCTGATACTTTTAAAGAAAGGTGACCATCAATAATATGCACTGGATAAACCCCAGAGGTTTCATCTCCATTATTCCAAGGTGATACATAGTACATTACAAACTTTGTTGTGGTCAAGTGGGGATTGAGTATCAGTAAACCTCGGCTATCACTTTTCTGTATACATGACCCATATCAGAGGTCAGCCACTTCACATTTAACTGCTTTGTGGATTTGGAGGGAATGTGGCATTTTCAGTGTGTCAGCCAGGTGAGACTGCTGGACAGCAGGAAAGCAGACAGGACAGCCTGCAGCAGGCAGAGCGGAAAGCCAGTTCTTCCAAGGATGAAAACCAACCAACCACAATCTGGCCGTGGCTTTCTGAGAAGCCTGGGAGCAGGGAGAGAGAAGACCGCAGGAAAGAGGAAAGTGGCCTGGACAGGCATTCATGCAGCTGCCACAAGACATATTTTTGGTGGCTTTAATGGTTTTCCTGGGCCTCTGCCATCTCCAGGATCCCACTATGCCCAGAGGGGCATTCCTGGCCTGCAGGCGCAAATCTGTCCTCCTGGCTTGTTTATTCCAGCAAACAGACAACTTCTGAGGCAAGGCAGGGTTATTAGAGGGCACCAGAAATAGGGATGGTCACTAGTAATGGTAAGAAAGGAAGGAAAGCATGTGAGGAAGTGCTGAGAGAGAGAAACCAGGGGCCTAGGCATGGTCCATACCCATCCCCAAAGGCACCAACTTGGGCCCGTCAGGGCTTTAAAGTAACCTTAGAGACCATATACCTCCAAACCCTCATTTTTCCAGATAAGGAACAGACCACTAAAAGGAATAAACTTGTTCCAGGGTGCAGAGTTTTCCACTGCAGAACAAAATCCAGAACTGTCCTGATCTTTTTTTTTTTGGGGGTCACACCCAGTGACGATCAGGGGTTACTCCTGGCTATGCGCTCAGAAGTCGCCCCTGGCCTGGGGAACCATATGGGGCACGGGGGATCGAACCGCGGTCCATCCAAGGCTAGCGCAGTAAGGCAGGCACCTTACCTTCAGCGCCACCACCCGGTCCCATAACTGTCCTGATCTTTAGTGTCAAGCTATTCCTACCACGCTTCCTCTTAGTGTATTTTTTAATATTACCTGGGGGAGGGCAATGCCATATTTTTGAGGGGGTGTTCCCAAGTAGTCTTCAGAGCACCAAGAATATCCAACTCACCTAGTCTAGAGGTTACGTCCTAGGACCTGAGAGCCACAGGGGCCACCAGAGAATGCTGGGCATGCCTCTATAGCTACTTTGGCAGTGCTCGAGTTCATGGGGTACCAGGGAAGGGATGAGTGTCACACATGAGTAAAACATGAGCTCCTGATCCCTACTCTTCTTCAGTCCCCCACATACACTTTCTGCTATTGATTTTTAAGGCCACCCCTTGTGATGTTTGAGCTGGCTCCTTGCTTAGGGTAATTTCTGACTGTGCTCAGAAAACATATGCAATGCTAGGAATTGAACCAGGGTTGGTTTATTCTCTCTCTCACACATACAGACACCTTTTTCCTCTCTCCCTCTCTTTTTCTGAAGGAAGTGTTGGGTTTTTTCATTTTGCATTTATATGTTTGGGTCATATTCAAAATTACTCGGGATCTATTCATGGTTCATTGTTCAGGGGTCACTCCTAGCAGTCCTCATGGGGACCATAAGGTGCCAGGGTTCTTGTAGGCAAAGCATGAGTTCAGCTCATTGAACCATCTCCCAGCCCAAACATGGTTTTAAATGTACAACCAGCAGAACCATACAAGTATAGGAATTATATATTGAATGTGAATTAACATTCTTTCCCCTGGTCACAATTTCCCCCAAGCAACAGTCAACAGAAAGAAAGAAGGGTAAGTAGCTGTCCTGTATTCAGCAATCAAGGTCAAGGTTAGAGCTGGCACTAGTGGAAGGATGCAGAAGTCATGAATGAATAACCCCCAAAAAGGTTTGGTCACTGTGACCCCACCTGCCTTCCTTCTACGAGCACTAGCATTGTCCTCCAGGGGGAAGAGAGATCATGGAAAGAACAGCATGTTTGAGCATCCTGCCAGCTGTGTTCTGTGAGCCCGCCTAGGAGGAAAGAAACACAGGAAGACAAAGCAGATAGCATCAATGCCCCTCCCTGGGTCTTGGGCTTTGGCCGACTCTATTACCTGGCCCACTTTGTGTTCTCCCTCTCCCTCTCCTGAATCCCCTGTCTCAGCGGCAGGCTCTAGTGGCTCTACTCAGATGTTTGGCAGTAAAACTTGCCAGAGAGTCCTCTGCCCCAGCAGATGGCACGCACCCACTCACGACCCCATTCCCCAGGAGCAGGGCAATGCCAAGAATTCCGAGGTGTGCCCACAAGGAAACTCCCAAAGGTCCCAGCAGGGCTAGACTTTGGCTGCCCACACTGGTAACTTACTCCATAACACACTCTCTAGCTGGCTGCTATGATGGAT
>PVKC010029992.1:0-14874 GCA_004027635.1 Crocidura indochinensis | reverse complement strand
GGGTCTTACATTTTTCCCCATTATTGCTTTTGTAGTGTGATGTTTCCTTTGTCCCATGCTGTAATTTTTTGACAAGAAGTAGCTTGTCCTCAAACAGAGTAGAGAGGTCTTTTATTTGGATTATTCCCTCAACTGGACCCCCCCACACACACCCGATTAGCTTCTGGATCCCAAAGCTCCAGTGTCTTGCTCTTTGTATTATTTTTATTTAATTTTTTGAAATCATTGTAAATTACTAGTTTTTCATAGTTTATTTCAGGTACATAGTAACAGTGAGTTAGGGTCATTCAGAACAAGTATTGACCTTTCTCCACTATAGTTCCCAGAATGCATCCCAGACCTCCACTCTTATTCTCCTAGACTGCTAATGTAATAAGACCATTTTGTGTATAGCATGCTATAGTTTGGGTCTCTTGATTCTATTGTCATTAACTTTGATTTGGGAATTAGATCTGATCATTTTTTCCCCCAATCAATTCTCCTGAGACCTCTTGCTTACTGGGTCCCATTCAATTTTTTTCTTTTCTCAATTTGTAAGAGAACACAGAAATATGAGGTGATGATTCATGTTCTATGATGGTGTAAGAAAATAGGTGGAACTCTCTATATTCTTAAAAGGCAGTATGTAAAATAAAATTCTTCACTTTAAAAATGTTTTAGATAATTCTTTCATATCTAATATCCATTCTTCATAATTTGTTTTAAAATGCATATAAAATAACCAGATACTCTGAATAATCTATTAGACAAATGCGTGTTTCCAAAATTTATAAAATACTTTCTAGGTTTTAGGATTTGTGTTTAATATTTTTTTGAAAGGGAAGCACATCCAGTAGTACTCAGGGCTTATTTCTAGTCCTTCTCTCAGTGATCAGTTCTGGTGGACTCTAAAGATTTTTTGTGGTTTTGGGGGTTGAACCAAGGTTAGTTGTTTGCAAGGTAAGCACCCAATCTGCTGTACTATTGCTCTGACACCTGTGTTTGATATTTTATGCACATTATTTTATTAAGATCTTCTTCCCTACACAAATTTAAGATAGTTTCCATTCTCTCATTTTACAAAGTAAGAATAGCAATCAGATGTCTAAAAATAATAAAAAACACAGGACTTCTAAATAGATTCTAATTTAAAGAATTTATAGATTTTGGTAACAATAATGATGAACTCTTCCTTCCCTTTCAAATGGCTGTAGAATTCAATGGAAGAGCATGGCTCTAGAAAGGGATTTGGAAAAGTGGATAGTTTGTCTCTATCAATCTCTTCTTTAAAAAAAAAATAACAGCTATGGACAATGCCAAATAAACTTTGTTCACTAGATAAAATTTGTTATAAAATTATATCTTCTTCACTGAATAATCATGAAAAGTTTTAAATGCTTCCTTCCTTTAACAGAGAATTGCTCAATTTCTGTTGATATTTTTTAACCAGATGTTTCTGTTGATTTTTAAGTGCCATTTTTATAAGCAACTACATGCAGACACTTACAATATTATGATTAAGAATTAGGGGCCCGGGAGATAGCATGGAGGTAAGGCGTTTGCCTTTCATGCAAAAGGTTATTGGTTCAAATCTCGGTGCCCGATATGGTCCCCCGTGCCTGCCAGGAGCAATTTCTGAGCATGAAACCAGGAGTAACCCCTGAGCACTGCCGGGTGTGACAAAAAAAAAAATTAAATAATCTTCCTTCACACTAAAACTCTGCCTATAATGTCATATGTTTGCAGATCCATACTTTACATAAAAAAATTAGGATACAGGAAAGGAATGATAGGATTCAACAATACTTAGTCTTAAAAATATGAAAGATAAACCACCATAACAGTAACAAAGGCAAGACAAAACATGGAATGTAGTTCTGCATCATAATCAAATAGGTTTAAAATTCCCACCCTAAATAACTTGTCTAAGTGTCTATATTAAATTGATTCTGATGTTTAGTTGATAAAAACACTGAAGTTATTGGTCTTTACTTACTAGTATATCTGATCTGGATTTAGCAAAACATTTTTTAAAGCAATATGCTTTGAAGGGATTGTTTGATAATGTAATATTTGTATTCATTTATTATTCTGTTTTTTTTTTTTTTGGCCACACTTGGTGATGCTCAGGGGTTATTCCTGGCTACATGCTCAGAATTCGCTCCTGGCTTGGGGGACCATATGGGATGCCAGGGGATTGGACCACAGTTTGTCCTAGGTTAGCTTGATCAAGGCAGACAGACGTCTTACCCCTTGCGCCGCTACTCTGGCCCCAAGATAATATTTTTCACCCACAACAGCTAGAGCATTTGTCTTGCACATGGTTGACCTGGGTTTAATCCCTGACATTCCATATGCTCTCTCCCCCAACCCTTCCAGGAGTGATTTTTGAGCTCAGAGACAGAATTAAAACCCTGAGTTAGTCAGAACTGCAGTTGTGAAAAAAAGAAGTTTTTTTTCATAGTGTTGTTCTTAAATTTTGAAGAAGAGTAGCTAGAAGCTTGATAGCAGTGTTTTACCTGGTGGATCTGCTCCCAGGTGAAGTTAAACTAAATGTTAAATTGAAAAGAAATTCCTTAAGGATTTTATTTTATCAATCCCCTATGGTTTGATGGAAAAAGTTCAAAATTAGTTAAATTTTTATGTCATTAACAATTCTGTGATTAAGTATACTATCTGTAGAATTTTGAAAGTAGGACTTACTTTGAGTTATTTTGATGGAACCGGACAGATAGCACAATGAGTAAAATGTAAGCCTTGCACAAAGGTTAACTGGGTTTGATCCCTATGTTAAATCAAATGGTCTCTGAAATTCTTCTAGGAGACATTCTTTAGTGAAGAGCTGGGAGTAACTAACTCTAAGAGCTTTGCAAGGAGTAGCCCCCAAATCACCCCCAAAACTTGTGCAATTCATTAGTACATCAGTACACTGTACATCAGACATAATACAGGTACAGTGTACATAATACAGTGTACTGTAATACATCAGTACACTGTACATCAGACATAAGGGTAGTAACTGTGATAAAGAAGCAACCAAATAATGTTTCTTATTTTTTTTCTTTGGCATCATCACTGGAATTTATTGATTTTCTTTTTACTAGAAGCTGGAGATCACTTGTTTTATATTAAGTCTCTATTATAAGTAGTTTTGGGCAAGGGATGAAGAAGAAATCAAAATATTACTAATATAATAAAATTTAGTAACAGTAACATTCTAGAAATTTAAGTTATTGAGATATTCCTGGCTTCTAATTTCTAGAATTTTAAATACTTTATGAGAATAAAGTGTGACGTCATATAGGCATATGGATTAGCAAAATGCTACCTGCTCTTTTACTTTAATAAACGGATAGCTTTGATTCTTTTGTCATACTGATTTTATTATGTGATTATATGCATTTTTTTCTAAAAATAATTTCTTTATTTAAGCACCATAGTTACAAATATGTTAGTAATTTGATTTGTCAGAAAATGCACATCCCCTTTCACCAGTGCAACTTTCCCTCCACCAATGTTTCCCCTACACTTTGTAAATTGTTTTGGAAAAGAGTTGTTTTCTAAGTACCTCAAAGCTTTCTTTGTCACTTATTACTTAACAATGGGATACATAGTTAAAAAGGTGTTATTAGTTGAGTTTTGGTGGTACAATGTGCCAACATCATTCCTTCATATATTGTTATGGTGTTTAAACATAATTCCAACCTCTGAATGAAGAGAGCCAAGTAAGTAGAACACGAATTAATGGAAATAATTACTATTGTTTTACATTTGGAAGTTATATTTTCAAAATTACAGTTGTATTTGATTTTATTTTTGTTTTGTGGGTCCTATACCAGAGACTGCTATACTACTTCTGGTAGTGTTGAGGAGGACTCTCATCTAGGCTCCCATAAGCAAAGCATGCACACTAGACCAGACTCTCTGGCCTCTGACAAATGTATTTTAAATATGATATTTATTTATTTATTTATTTATTTATTTATTTATTTATTTTTGGGTCACGCCCGGCAGTGCTCAGGGGTTACTCCTGGCTCCATGCTCAGAAATTGCTCCTGGCAGGCACGGGGGACCATATGGGGCACCGGGATTCAAACCGATGACCTTTTGCATGAAAGGCAAACGCCTTACCTCCATGCTATCTCCCGGGCCCTAAGTATGATATTTAACTTTAAACCTAAATTAGCTTTCTTATACCTTCATCAGAATATTTAATTTTATTTTTTTTAACTTTAAGCACTGTGATTTGTCATTTATAGTACTGTTTTTGGTAGAATTTTATATATAAAATGTTCCAATACTGCACCATCCTCCAGTGTCCATTCCTTTCCCTACAAAGATGCCAGTATTTTCATCCTATTAGCCTCCCACCTATCTTTTCTCTCCCTTCTCACAAACTCAGTTCTATTGACTAAATCTCAGGTTCTGTTGCCTTGAGTCATTTGGCAGAATCGTTTAATATCTTGGAGTCATTTATAAGAAATATATACAAATTATGGGTGTTTTTCTCCAGTTATCTTGGTCTTCAGGTAACTTTCATATTTAATCTTTGAATAATTGTTATTTCATCTTTATATTCTTAAACAATAATTCTATGCTCACTTCATAAAGTTCACCAAAATGAGTGGTGAGTGCAGCTATAGAAATAACTACACAGAGAACTATCTTAATCTAACTCACGAATCAGGGAACTGGAAAGCCTGTATGGAGTACAGGTGGGGGTGAGCTGGGAGGGAGGGAGATTTGGGATATTGGTGGTGGGGAACTTGCACTGAAGACGGGGGTGAAAAAAAAAAGTTAAAAAAAAAAAAGAAAAGAAAAAAAAATAAATAAATAAATAAGGCCTCCCAATTCTTATCACAGGCTGTGTTCTTCACACTGACTGTATAGAAAGAGGAGGTACAGTAAATGCATCCCAAATACACCTCAACCCAGACCCTTGCCTGGTCTGTATTGGGAATTTAGGGGACAAAAAAAAAAAAAAAAGAAATGTTAGAGACAGGGAAAAATAAACTAAATTGTATCTAAAATTTTCAGCCACCTACTTCTTAGATGTTTGATTCTGACATAATCTCAGCATTAAGACATTTCATTGCATTCCTGTTTCTGTTATGTTGGAACTTCTTTTAGGAATTATTGACTACTTAAGGAATTTGTCTCTACGAGTGAGAACTGCAGATTAGAAAGAAAAATGCTGACACTGCCAATCAAAATCAGATTCTTTTAAGTGGACTTTCTAATTTGTTTGGAAACAAACATTTCTGAGAATATTGATTTTGTTTTGTTTTGTTTTGGGTCACACCTAGCAGTGCTCAGATGTTACTCCTGGCTCTACACTCAGAAATTGCTCCTGGCTCGGGGGACCACATGGGATGCCGGGATTCAAACCACCATCCTTCTGCATGCAAGGCAAATGCCCTACCTCCATGCTATCTCTCTGGCCCGAGAATATAGATTTTAATTTAATTTATTGTTTCTTTATTTTCTTTCAGAACTCTTGATGTTTCTGTAAGATTTATTAGAGGAAAATCTCATCTCTCTAATTCACTAACAGTGACTGCCACAGAATGTGTAAGTAAAAGGTTTTCATAAGTTATATTTGAAAGTACTCTTTTTTTGTATAAATTTTGATGTTTTTATAAAATGCATCAGTTGTCGTTATAAGCACAAACATAGGCAGCATTCCTTCTACACAAAGAACAACATTATGGGGCTGGAGAGATAGATCAGTTGGAGGTGTTTAAGATATAACATACCTTGTAAGATCAACCCTGTTTGATCTCTGCCACTACATAATGTCTCTTGAGCAAAAGAAGAAAGTTAAGACAAATTTAAGGAAAGATTTGTCTAGATCTTATTTTAGGTGGTTTGGATTTTTTTTCCCTTCACAGCTTAAGTGAGATTTTGATTTATTATACAATTTTACTTTGACATTTATAATATTCAAAATACCTATTTAAAAATTAAAGTAAGGAGGCAAAGAATTTAGTTCAAGTCTTGGGAATGTCTCCCTGGTTTGACCCCTGTCATCAAATAGTCTCCAGAAAACAAATAACGATTTACAGTAGAAGTAGGATCCCAAAACAAATACATTTTTCTTTATATTCAATATATGAACCAGGTATATAGTTCATTGGTAGAGCTTGTGTCTCACAAGTCTGAGTTTGACTTTCCACACACCACCAACAAAGTAAATAAGTATGGAATAATATTTTCTGTTAGAGTATTTGGATATGAAAGTTACATTTTTTGAAACCCCTATTTTTTTAAACATGTGATTTTAATTTGCTCATCTTAAGTATTATATTTTCTGATATAAGGAATTGATCATGATAACTTGTTAGAATCTATTTTGAAATTATATTTTATGAGAGATGATGCATTTATATGATGTAAGATATATTAAAATGAAATTTATTAGATTACAGTAGATTGCATTAGATAGGTGTATAAGATTTTTGAGCATTAAGCAGCAACACACAAGGCTAGTCAGGTAATTGAATTTTATAAGTATATTTTTGTGATCATGCAATTTAAATTTTTCTACATGTGATTAAATTTTATGTTTTTTAAAAACAAAAGCCTGTTCATAAAACTCAAAATGCTCCTTTAAAGCTGCTGAAGTATTTTCCTCACAATTCATGATTTATGGTTCTTTTATCTTTTTGTTTAGGGGTGGTAGGCTATACCCAAAAGTGTTTGTGTTATACTTTCTCACTGTGGCTCTGTGCTCAAGCTCTCTTCTGGCATTTCTTGGGAAATCATGGGTTCCAGGGACTGAAATGGGCTTGGAACCTTAATAACCGTACTACCTAACCAACCCTTTGGTTTTTTAATTTTTAACTCTTTATTAGAGATAGCCTTCAGAAAATTAAACAACTCAATATTATTTTAAGAAGGATAGTTATGTTTTCCATTGAAAGAACATTACAGGACCAGAGAGACAGCACAGAAGTAGGGCATTTGTCTAGCACAAAGCCAATCCACGGTGGATGGTGATTGGAATCTTGGCATTCCATATGATCCCCTGAGCCTGGCAGGTGCAATTTCTGAGCACAGAGACAGAAGTAACCCCTGAGTGCCTCTGGATGTGACCCACAAACCAAAAAAGGAAGTAGAAAGAAAAAGAAAGAAAGAAGAGAGAAAGAAAGAAAGAAAGAAAGAAAGAAAGAAAGAAAGAAAGAAAGAAAGAAAGAAAGAAAGAAAGAAAGAAAGAAAGAAAGAAAGAAAGAAAGAGAGAGAGAGAGAGAGAAAGAAAGAAAATTAAAGAATATTACAAAGAAATCAAACATTTGAAGTAAAATAAACACTCGCCTTTGAGTTCCTACTGATTGCCTAGATAATTTTTCAAGTATTTACTTTTATCTTGAAAATTACTAATTTTTCACTCCCCATATTATCTGTAATTTATGTTGCATTTGTAGTTTTTGTGTATACTGCAGTTTGAAGTTAGCTAATCTCAGGATGTGGTTAAGATTACAGGCATTTGTGGTTTAGAGCTTCAGTTTTTAGCTCACTGGAAGGGTGTCTCTATTCCTTCCTATTTTGCACCTGCAAGCATCCTTTGCACAACAAAGAATTTAGTAGCCTGAAGCTACAATTTTGCTGCGAGGAATGCTGAGTCAAAAAGTCTGAAATGGTCAGGTTGTACTTTAATGTACTTTTCCTTTGTTTTGGGGGCACAACCAGTAGTGATTAGGGGTTACTCCTGGCTCTGTGCTCAGAAATTGCTCCTGACAGGCTTGGAGGATCATGTGGGATGCCAGGAATCAAACTCAGGCCTGGGAATCAAACTCAGGTGTGTCCCATGTTGGCCACTTGCAAGGCAAAAGCCTTTTATTTATCGCTGTGGTCTGTTGCACTGTACTTATTTTTTTCTACTGTACTTTAAAAGTATTCTTCCAGGGGCCAGAGTGATACCACAGTGGCAGGGTGTTTGTCTTGCATGCTGCCAAATGGGAATGGACCTGGGTTTTATTCCCAACATCCCATATGGCCCCCTGAACCTGCCGGGAGATATTTCTGAGCACAGAGTCAGGAATAATCCCTGAACACTGCTGGGTGTGGTCCCAAAACAAAACAAACAAATATAGAATCTTCCTATGCTAATAGTCTTATTTTCATAGTTCTCAGGATAGTGCTATGTAACTAAAGGCAGTTTAAGAATAAGATACTTTTGGGGGCCGGATTGATAGAAAAAGAATGTAGGGTGTTTGCCCTGGCATGCAGCCAACCTGGTTTCGATTCAATTATCCCATATGGTCCCCGGAGCCTTCCAGGAGTGATTTCTGAGTGCAGAGTCAGGGGTAGCCATGAGCTCTGCTGGGGAAGCCAAAACACAAACAAAATTTAAAAAGAATAAAAATACTTTTAGAAACAGATACTTTGCTAGTCATAGGAAGAGTGAATAAAGAGGTAAACTATAATATTGAATAAAGGAACTAAGTCCTGTTCAATGAGAAGGTCGAACTTATACAAGTTTTGGGAAAGGTAAGAAAGGGATTCCTGAAGACCACACTAGGAAATATTGTTTTATACAAGATTGATCTAGGGATCAATCTGAGGTGTAATGCCATTAGCAGTGTTTAAAAGAAAATAGTCTAAACCTGCTGTTCTTTCAGTAATTGAGAAGAAAGACTATGTTTTAAATTCATTGTTTTTCTTAGCTTATTTTTTATGTTAAAATTATTATAATTTGGGGCTGGCAAGGTGGCGCTAGATGTAAGGTGTCTGCCTTGCAAGCGATAGCCAAGGAAGGACCGCGGTTCAATCCCCTGGCGTCCCATATGGTCCCCCAAAGCCAGGGGCAATTTCTGAGCTCTTAGCTAGGAGTAACCCCTGAGCATCAAACAGGTGTGACCCGAAAAACCAAAAAAATATTATAATTCAGTTCACATGTTTTCAATAGTATTAAGATTTATAGTTTTGGGGCTGGAGCGATGGCATAAGTGATAGGGCATCTGCCTTGCATGTACTAGCTTAGGACAGACTGTGGTTCGATCCCCTGGCATCCCATGTGGTCCCTCAAGCCAGGAGAGATTTCTGAGCACATAGTCAGGAGTAGTCCCTATGCATCACTGGGTGTGGCTCAAAATCAAACAAAAAGATTTACAGTTTTGATGTACAGTCATTATATTCCATCATTACCAAAGTGCCCGATACCCTCCACCAAAGCCAATATTTTACTTTGATTCCACTTCTCCATTCTTTCCTCCCGTAATTTTCTGCTTTGTAATCTCAGTCCTGTAATCCAAAACACAGGTTTTATTTCCATTCCCTTTTTATGTTTCTCTGTATACCATAGATGGATATGATCATCCACTATTCATCCTTTCCTCTAACTTTTTCTTTTTCACCCAAGTTCACTCCACACTCAATGAGTACCTCTGAGAACAAAATGGGAGAGATGCATTGGAAGTTTTGTCTAGTACATTGTACAGTGGATTAGGACTTCAAACCTGGGACATGTGACTCAACAAGTCCAGTCACATTTATACCCTCAAACTACATTCCAGTGTATAGTAAAACATTGCATTACTTAGGTCCAGCCCAGGGCAGAAAGCTTGCCACAAAGAGTGGTAATGTAGGTTGAATAAAGAAGTTTCTATTAGATCAATGAAAGATGGAACTGTTCTCTGTAGACAAGAACTTAGTGCTAAAAGGGGTGCTAAAAGTAATAGGTAAGACTCCCCTTTATTAACAATAGCTCAAACTACAGAATCAAAAAGGAAAGGGAGAGGAGAAAGAGAGAGAGAGCATGAGAAAGAGAAATAGAGAGTGAGGAGATAAAGAGAGAGAAAGATTAAGAGAGAGAGAGAGAGAGAGAGAGAGAGAGAGAGAGAGAAATTGCAAGCCCTAGAGCAAGGCAGGGGTGTGGGGATAGGGTAAGGGAAGAAAATGAGAAACATCAGTGATGGCGCCTGGAAGGGTGAACTGGTGAAGGATGGTGTATATTGTATGACTTAAACCCCATAATGAACCAATTTATAACCATAGTGCTTAAATAATGCAATTAAAATAATAATTAAAAAGGATAAAAGAGCCCTAAAGATCATTCAAAGGGCAGGAAAAACAAACACAACATTTCATTAATTGGGCTGGAGCGACCCACGTTCAATCTAGGCATCCCATATTGTCCCCTGAGCCTGCCAAGATTGATTTTTGAGAGCAGAGATAGAGTAACCCCTGAGCACCACCAGTGTGGTCCCAAAACAAAAACAAACAAAACAACAAAAACAACAACAGTAAAACAAAATTGCATAATTACTGCAGGAAATTTAAAAATTGAGTTGGAGGTAGGGAAGTTGCATGTTAATCCTTATTTTATTCATCTTTCTCATAAGGTTTTCTAAATGTATTTCTGCTTTACACAATGCTATGAGCATGTCTTTCTTTGCCTCACACCCCACACCACTGAGGACCACTGTCAGTCTTCTGACTATTGGATAATGAGGGTATCTAAGCACTATACAAGTACTGCTATAATTTATGTTTATAGTGAGCAAACTGAAGAATTGAAAGCTATTTCCAATCTTAGCATACATTGATGCTTAAAAAGCTGCTTCTTCTGGTAGCTGAACCTAATATGCTGAAACCATGACCCGGTGAGCAGACAAAAGATGAATTTAGGTTTCACTGTCCCTAGAGAGCCAGTGTACTCTAGAACTCAATTATCTTCAGCTTCACAGTTTCCTAAAAACTAGAACTGAGAACTGAATTTAAGCACGGTCTCCTTCCCCGTTCCTTAGCTCCACCCACCACCACTAGAAAATCTAACGTAGCTGTTCTTTTTAACCAGTTTCTAGTTTGTCTTATATAAGACACGGGTTGCAAATACACAATAAGGATGGTACCTATTAAGGAAATACTGCATATCTAAAGAAATATACTAAGAAAATACACATATCCCCTTTAAGTCTTTTGAAATAGTCTGGGGGTAGGGAGTGATATAATTCAGAGCACAGATTCAGCCTGCAACATGGTCTTGTGGAGTCTGAGAAACAGCTCCCAGCAGTCACAAATCAGGAAATGTCCTCAAGTCGAAGGTCTCTCAAAAGCTGAATCTGGTAGCGAGCAACAGTTCACAGCAAAGGAAGGTAGGAGAAAAGGGGCCTCTGAGAGCAAATTAGCAGCAGTGGGAATGGCAGCAGCTTCCTCCCAGGCCCAGGGAAGGTGGGCTGTGAAGCTGTCTTTTTGATTTGAGAGCTGGATGGGTGGGGGTGGGGAAACAGTCCATTCCTGAGGAGTTAAGAACTGAGGGTATAAAAGATTAAATAGAGAGAAGAAACAGATCAGGGTTGAGAGAGTGAATGGATAGAAAAGGATTTGTAAAGTGTAAGCAAGGGAGGGGGAAAAGGAAGGGTGATATAAAGGAGAGAGAGACTATATATAACATAGATGTTATGTACACTATAGATGGACATTAAACAGACAGAGATGGCCAAGTCATACAGTTATGCACACACATAGACAGACGATGAAGATAGATCCATAGATAGGTTGCAGTTAAAAAATGACCCAGACAGAATAGGTCATAATGCTTAAAAATATAAAGCTGGCAAGTCAGATGTTATAAAGACTTTCTTTTTTTCTCGGCAAATCATCATTGGCAAGGGTAAATTTTACAGAAGAAAGGCTTCCTGAGTTAGACTGTGATTAGAGCATTTTTAAAACAATCATAATTTTCAAGTCTAGAATGCTAAGCAAAATTGTAATGAGCACTGTAAATGGAGTCTCTGCCATAAAATATTGTCAATTTCTTTAGATGTATTTCCTTATTAGGTATATTCGTATTGTGTATTTCCTTATGTAGATATAGTCTTCCTCATTCCTATTTGGGATTTGTTTTTAGAAAATTATAGTAGATAGGCTTCTCTTGATTTCTGAGTTCATGTTAGAACCATGGTAGATGGATTGTTTGGTTTGTTATTCTTACTGCCATACGAACCAATAGTATCGTGTGGCAGGTTCCTTTTTGCATAGGCACATTGAAATGAGGAAATAGTGTGCATATAAAGAAGTTCTTATCTAATACAAATACGAATTCATAAATTTTATATTGCAGGGTGTCTTTTCACCCTGAACATTTGTCACAGTGACTTGACGTAGGTTTCAATGAACATTAGACATTCACCCCTGAACCTTGGATCCCATATATGGAACTGGCTTGGTTTTCTGCAACAACACCAGAAATTGATGACTTGGAAATAGCACCAACTTGCTTTCAGGGCAGGGTTCCCTGCATCATCACCCAATAGTGAGATGAAGCTAGAAGATGCTCACTGACACCCTGACTTTGACATAGGATCTGTATAAAAAACAAGTTCTCTAAATTTAGAAACCTGACTGTGATAACCATGATTGAGAACTTTTACTTTGACCATGAAGAAAGACTTTCTGGGGTTAGATAACTTAATATGCCAGTAGCCTCTAGTTGCTTTTATGGCAGGATGCATCATGGGTAGAGTCTCCCTGTTTTTAGGCCAAAGTTTTTCCTTTTTACTTTCCCTGACTTTGCCACACCCCCTTTTTGTTTTTGTTTTCTTTTTCAGATAGGGTCTTTGGTCTTTTTCATAGGACCTTGAGAAATAGATTACTTTGTTTGACATGTTCTTGTATTTTTCTATAACATTAAGAAGAAAGGAAAAGATGGGGGCCAGGGCCAAGTGGTCTCATTGCATTGGTGGAGAAAAAAAAAGGACAGAACTAAATATCCAAGCCAATGACAACAACAATAGAATCAAGAGACCCAAACTATAAAAGTTGAAACATAAAATTGCCCTGTTATACTGGCAGACCAGTGGTGGTATAGAATTCACTTTGGGATCATTGGTGAATGGTTACCTGAAATTCAACTATGGAGGACTTTGTAGATCACAATGGTTTAAATTAAAAAGAAATTAAAAAAAATACAAAAGTCAAAAATTTTGCCAAAAATTTGCCAAATAGCAAATATTTTAAGTTTTGGGAACTACCCAGTTTCTGTCACAGTGCTGAAATTTGCCATTGTAGCACAAAGGCAGCTGTTGGCATTATGTAAAAGATTTTCAACTAAATAATAGTTTAAAAATTCTTAGCTTGCTGAATATTTTATCAAATAGGCTATATGAATTTGGTCTTTGAGCCATAGATTTTCAATTCTTTATTTAAAATAATTCCCAAAGAATCAAATAAATGAAACCCATCTATCCTGTGACAGTATTATCTTTCGCAACTCTAAATTCATAGGAACAAAAAATTATAGAGACCTATTTAAACTTTTCTTTGTTTTATTCTAATATAGTTGTAATGATTACTCACTTTTTAGAGAGATCGAACATGCTATTTATACTGGTGTACATTTTTTTCTGAGTGACTTCTCTTTCTCATGGTTATTTAACAATTGTAATAGTGTGTCTGATTTGTTTTTATTTAATACTTCTTTGATTCTCTCAAGAGCATTTCAGTTAAAATTAGCAAAGTTTTTGCTTGTATGTCAATTTTTTCAGTAAATTAATTCTTTAATTTAATCACCATGAAATACAATTACAAAATTGTTTGTGATTGAATTTCAGTCATACAATATCAACACCTATATCTTCACCTACACACATTTCTAACTACCAAGTCCCCGTTTTTCCCCAATCCCCCCCCACCCTCTACTCTGCCTGCCTGTGGCAGATAATTTTCTTCTCTCTCTTTTTCTCTTTCTCTATCTTCTCTCTCTTTTTTAGACCCTGAATTTTTCAATATTGTTACTGAAGGGGTAGCATGTATAATACTTCAACACCTATTTCTTGTCTAAAGTGATCATTTCCAACTATCATTTTCATAGCGGTCCCCTTTCAGCCCTAACTGCACTGCCCCACTCTTTGTGGCAATCTTCCTACCTTTCTACTATGGACTGGTCCTCCTCACCCTCATTTCTTAACAAAACTCATTTTAAATGAAGAAAAGGAAATTAGATACAGATGGAGGTCAAAACCTATTGCAGAGCCTTGAGATAGCTCAAGAACAAGTAAACTTACTTTGTAAATAGGATGTTCTGGCTCCACTCTTCCACTCCAACTACAGTGTTTCTTGAGCACCACAAAGTGTATCACCCCACTTCCATCATCAATACATAGGGATCAGGAATAGCTCTTGTCAGATGAGTTGGGCCAAAAAAAGTCCTCAGACAAAACAAAAAGGATAACTTAATATGTTTAGGATGACTAGAGAATAAATTATTTCTACCTAATGTAGATTCCTAGTTAACACTTTAAAGATTCTTGGCTTAATGGCCTTTTCTTATTACGGGGTCACATTCAACAGTGCTCATTGCTTGCTCCTGTCTTGGCACTCAGGTATCACTACTGGCAAGATGTGGGTGTCTGTATGTGTTCTCAGAAATCTAACCCTGGTGTGTACAAAACAACTGCCCTATATGGCTGCTGTAGTAACTCCCTACCCTTGACCCATATATAGCCTTCACCAACATCTAGAACTATATCTGCAGGCCTCTACTAAATGTTGCACTATAGTCTTAAATATCTACAAATGACCTAAACAAAAGCTACTTGTTTAGAGCCATGGTTAATAGAATTGATCCAAAAAAAAAAAAAAAAGGAAAGGTTTCCATATTTTCAAATGGAAGCTAATTAAACAAAAGACCAATTTACCCAATAAGGAGAATAACTGCTTTTCCAACAATTTTCTTTACTCTCTTCATTAGCTTCTTCTGGTGCTACCAAGGCCTCTCAAATTCTGTGTTCCTGCCAGTCTTGACTTTTCCTTGTTCTTGTAAGAAACTAATAACTAGGGGCCCGGGAGATAGCATAGAGGTAATGCGTTTGCCTTTCAAGCAAAAGGTAATCGGTTTGATTCCCGGTGCCCCATATGGTCCCCCGTGCCTGCCAGGAGCAATTTCTGAGCATG
>PVKC010029991.1:0-14949 GCA_004027635.1 Crocidura indochinensis | reverse complement strand
GCTGGCACAACTGGCTAGCCACTTGCAAAAAATTGAACTTAGACCCCCAGCTAACATCATGTACGAAGATGAAATCCAAATGGATGAAAGACCTTGATATCAGACCTGAAACCATAAAATACATAGAACAACACGTAGGCAAAACACTCCAGGACATTGAGACTACAAGCATATTCAAGGAGGAAAATGCACTCTCCAAACAGGTGAAAGCAGATATTAACAGATGGGAGTATATTAAGCTGAGAAGCTTCTGCACCTCAAAGGAAATAGTGCCCAGGATACAAGAGCCTCCCTCTGAGTAGGAGAAACTATTCACCCAATACCCATCAGATAAGGGGCTAATCTCCAAAATATACAAGGCACTGACAGAACTTTACAAGAAAAAAACATCTAATCCCATCAAAAAATGTGGAGAAGAAATGGACACTTTGACAAAGAAGAAATACAAATGGCCAAAAGACCCATGAAAAAGTGCTCCACATCACTAGTCATCAGGGAGATGCAAATCAAAACAACAATGAAGTACCATATCACACCACAGAGAATGGCACACATCACAAAGAACGAGAACAAACAGTGTTGGTGGGGATGTGGAGAGAAAGTAACTCTTATCCACTGCTGGTGGGAATGCCGTGTAGTTCAACCTTTATGGAAAGCGATATGGAGATTCCTCCAGAAACTGGAAATCGAGCTCCCATAGGATCCAGCTATACCACTCTTAGGAATATACCCTAGGAACACAAAAATACAATACAAAAACCCCTTCCTTACACCTATATTCATTGCAGCACTATTTACCATAGCAAGACTCAGGAAACAACCCAGATGCCCTTCAACAGACGAATGGCTAAAGAAACTGTGGTACATATACACAATGGAATATTATTCAGCTGTCAGAAGAGATGAAGTCATGAAATTTTCCTACACATGGATGTACATGGAATCCATCGTGCTGAGTGAAATAAGTCAGAGAGAGAGAGAATAACGCAGAATGGTATCACTCATCTGTGGGTTTTAAGAAAAATGAAAGTCATTCTTGCAATAATAATAATTTTCAGACACAAAAGAGAAAAGAGCTGGAAGTTCCAGCTCACCTCATGAAGCTCACTACAAAGATTGATGTGTTTAGTTGGAGAAATAACTACATTTTGAACTGTCCTAAAAATGAGGGAAATGGAGAGCCTGTCCAGAGTACAGGTGGGGGGTGGGTGGGAGGAGGGAGTTGGGGACAATGGTAATGGGAACGTTGCACTGGTGATGGGTGGTGCTCTTTACATGACTGAAACTCAAACACAATTATGTATGTAATCAAGGTGTTAAAATAAAATATTTAAAAAAAAAAAAGGTGGGAGTAATCTGATGTGAGGAAAGGAAGTTCAAGTATGAGAAGTGACAGACTGGTGGCTCTGAAACAGGATTAAGGAACCTTCAAACAGTTCTCGAGTGGAACCCTCAAGAGGGCAGAAGGCCAGGCGAACTCAGGCTATCAATGGGCTCAACATACAGTCCACTGGGAATAAGACTATTCTGCTGATCACCCCATTCTCCCCAAGGCAAATGACTCTTGGCCACAGGGCTGATGTTCACACATGACCCAAGAGCACATGCCTAGACCTAGACTTAGGGCCCATAGGGGAAGGTGCAACAAGGAGAAACGGGATTCTCAGCTGCCTTCTCTTCTGATTCTATTTGGGAACAGACCAGTTTGTAGGGCAGGGCAAGAACATCCATGTATGTGAACTGGGGCATCTCATCTAAAGACCGTTGTCACTAGGCCCTGAAGAAAGCGTATGGGTCTGTTTTGCTGAGCACTGGATAGGGGTCAGCTCAGATGAGACTGTCAGTGGTACTGCCAAGGGCAGCAGCTTGAATGGCAGTAGGACAACCGATTCTGGTCCTCGCTCCGTCTTCATCTCTGAATGGGGGTGCTAATTGCAGTGGTGGGTGGTGGGTGGGCAGCTCAGAAGACTCACTACAGTTCAGGTTCCACCTCTGTGTCAGCAGAGTAGCCCAAATCCACTGGGTTTGACTCCAGGACAGAAAGAGGGAATGTGCACACTAGAAGTCACATCATCTTTGGGCCAAGAGCAATAGCATAGTGGGTAGGTGTTTGCCTTGCATGGGCCATCCATCCCATGTGGTCCCCCTGAACCTGTCAGGAGTAATTTCTGAGCATAGAGCCAGGTGTAGCCCCTCACTACCACTAGGTGTGGCCCCAACATCCCCCCAAATGTTGTCTTCATGGTTAAGGCAGTTGCCGTGCATGCAGCAGACCTGAATTCATTCCCTGGCATCCTTGATGGTCCCCCAAGCCCGCCAGGAGTGATTCCTGAGCACAGAGCCAGGAGTAAGCTCTAAGTATCTCCAGGTGTGACCCAAATCAAAATTGTCTTCACCCTAGACTTGTTCCTAGGAGTCAAGGCTTCTAAGAAAACAGAAAATGACTTCTGCATGTATTGATGTTTAAAAACTATCTTTGTGGGGATGGGACATTAGTACAGGGGTTAAGGCATTTGCTTGGCATGCAATCAACCCTGGTTTGATCCCCAGAACCTTATGTTCCCCCAGATCTCACCAATGTGGCCCAAATAGCATCTCTACCCACACAAAACCCCCTCAAATAATGAATGGCCTTTGTGAAAGAAGAGGCACATTATCTAGTCATTATGGCCAAATGAATTCTATACCCATCTGGACAACACAATTCCAAGGGAGGTGGCCTGTGTCTTATATCTATGAAACATGGGTTTATTCCAGTATCATTCAATGTATCAATTAGAGAATATGAGGAAACAAGTCATGGCCCAACACCTGGTAACACTGATTCATTTAAGCCAAGGAAACAAGCAACAAGCAAATAGGACAAGCAACAAACACCTGCTGGGTCATTGAAGAATCACCTGAAGAAATGAATCTCTGATTGCAGTGCCCCTCTTAGGCTCTGAAAACCACATGGATGAGTCTTGACTTTGGCTGGAATGTCATCACCTAAACACTGTTCAATTAGGGGAAAAAAAAAAAACTAACCTAAGCAAGTCCCGGCAAAGCTATCCAGAATCCGAAATAGAAGAAGCAGCTACTCTGAAATTCCACTGAATGTTCTTCCCCCTAAACTAAAATCCAAGAACTCTAGGCCAGAGTGATATAATACAGCAGGCAGAGCACTTGTATTACATGTGGACGACCTGAGTTTAAGCCTTAGAATCCAGGGGATTTCCTGAGCACTGCCAGTAGATGCCTGAGCAATAGAGCCAGGAATAACCCCTGAGTACTGGCAGGTGTGGCCAAAACTCCCACTCTGCCTCCCCACAAAAGCAAAGCTTGTGTTTCCCTGAAGTTGTTTTTCTTAAATTGTCTTGCTCAAATGCTATTAGGACTTCATTTTATTAGTGGTGTTTAGTTTTGTTTTTTTCAAATTTGTCCATTCATGAGCCATCCTAAGGGCCTTGTTAAAGTACAAAGATTCTGGAATGGAAGAGATAGTAGCATAGATAAGGTGCTTCCCTTGCACACAACCAACTTTGGTTCAGTATTTTGGCCCTCAAACCAAGACATAAAATAAAAGGAACACAGTGGGTAGTGCTCCAGGTCTCATCTGCGTTACTAACAATCTCTTGGATGCTTCCACAGAACAGAACTGATCTTCATTTTTCTGCATGTCATTCAGGGTGGGGGCACAAGTTGAGTTTTTAGTTGAATCATGGTGAGTTACATTTTCCATAAGTAAAGTTTCTGTGCAAGATGTTCCAACGTGTCCCTTCACCAGTGTCCACCTTTTCCACCAATGTGTTTCTCTCCTTCCCCATCTGCAGGCATTTTCCCTCTCCACAGGGCATCTTGGCCACCTCCCAAACCCACAACCCAATGGGCTGGCACTGCAATATTGAGGGGGAAAAAGTGTTTGCACACTTGAACCTTACTGTGACATGAAGACCTTTAAAATAAAACACATAATATTTATTTCTACTTGAGAAAACTGAAAACATGTACACAAGTTGAGTGAGCAGAAGTGATAACAGGGTACAGCATTTGCCTTGCATGCAGTTGATCTGGGTTTGACCCCCAGCATCCCATAGTTCTGGACCCTGCAAGGGAGTCCAGCAGTCATTCCTGAGTACAATTAGGAATCACCACTGAGAATTGGCAGGAAAAATTCCTGAAATAAGACATTGAATTTCAGTTCTGAGTATCTTCTCCACCCAGACATACATTTTGGTTTTGGAGGGTGGCTTGCAGCAGTGCTGGAATTGAACCCTCTTCCCTCAAAGGTCTCCTGCTCCACAAACTATCTCCCCAGACACAAGTACTGTTAGAAGTGATGATCAGCATCTAATTTCCTTACTTTCTAGAAAAAAATCAGCTGTTATGTATGGAGCATGGAACAGTGACAACCTGATCAGCTGAGTGGTCTTTCTTGTGGTGTCTGGGAGCATCCCCAAGCTCTCTACCTCTTTCTCACTCATGCCACACAGGGCACCCCCCTCTTCATCTTGAGATTGTCCCTTTGCTGATGAGCTCTAGAATGTTTCCTCCAGTTTGTGATCCCTCAGCCTTCCTTAGTTTCCCCCTTATCCCTTCCAATATGGTTAATACTCATAAAGGTTCTTTTTAATGGAAACGGTAACAATCCTACTTCAAACTGCACACATTATAGCCACAACTAAGTCAAAAGTCAGTTTGGAGGGGCCCGGAAGATAGCATGGAGGTAAGGCGTTTGCCTTTCATACAAGAGGTCATCGGTTCGAATCCTGGTGCCCCATATGGTCCCCCGTGCCTGCCAGGAGCAATTTCTGAGCATGGAGCCAGGAGTAAGCCCTGAGCACTGCTGGGTGTGACCCCCCCAAAAAAAAACAAAACAAACAAACAAAAAAAGTCAGTTTGGAAAGAGCTCACAGATTCAAGTTACTTCAAAACTTGGCATAAATATGCTTGACGAAAGGTAGCTAGCTTACATTTTATCACACTTGTCAGAACTTATAGGAACCATAATTGTGTGTAGACAGATGAAAAGAGAAATTTTAGTGTAAGAAATATAGTAAGGTAAAGAGATCATAACGGAGAAGTAAAAATCAAATTTTAAAAAATTAAAGAAATGGAAAGACCACTTAAGGATTATAAAAGTTATATTTATTCACGATGCTACATTTATTGCATTCCCTTAGAAAAATGGAGAACTATTTATGTACCCAATTTGCACATATAAAACTTTATACAAATTATGTGTCGCACATAAAGGCCTCTGGTACAGCTAAAATTCTGGCACTACCATTTGGGTATTTCTGCTTCGGGGTCTCTAGTTTTATCAAGTTTGTCCATCCATAAGAAACAATATCTGGAATTAGAGTCTTGCTCAAACTTAGAAATTACCTTAAAATAAAATCTTTACTCTAACTCAAAAAAGCTACAGTGAAAGAAGAAACACTTAGGAATTTCAAACAGTCAAAATTCACACTGTATTTATTTTGCCTGGGTCTTTTCTTTAAAAAATAAAACAAGAACCACCTTAGCTCTGAACATTATCTTACGGCGCAGCTGCTTCAGAAGTTAATTTGCCAAAATAGTTACCAAACACTGAAAAATAATAATACTCCTTTTACAAAATGGTACAATGCTGTAAGAAACCAGAAAATATGCAATGTCTTTGGCTATACAACTAAAAGGCAATTCTTCCAACAGAACAGGGCACAGTCCTCTTCAAACAGTAAAAAACAGAGTAACAGAACATGGATAGAATTGAAGAGAAACTGTTTTGCCTTCCCCACCCTCAGTAGGTAATAAGGAGAACACAGTTGACATAATTTTCCCAGATAAGACTCAACAGCACTACAAAGATACCCAAATTTCTGCAAAGGCAAAGTGAATTGAAACAATTACACAACTAAATAGGAAAAGATAAATGTGATTTGTAAATTTTTTGTTTACTTTTTTCAAAAGCCTTATGAATGTGGAAATCATAGTTGACAAAACAGTCACTAAGTTCACACATGAAACTAAAATAGAAAAATAAATCAAATGAAACATTCATTAATAAATGATGCCTATTTTATTACTTCAAGTGTTAATGATAAAAAAAATGTTCAGCATAGCTGTTGCGTTTATAAAAGTGAAAACTACAGACTATGTATCTAGCTCAGTCAACAGATGGACCTGATGTCTCTGAGTGACAACAATAGAGCATTGTACAGTACATCTTATGAAGACCCGTAAATTAAAGAACTACTGGTGGGAAGTTAGTGATCACGACACTGAAATACACTCATAGTTTCAGCTTCTTTTTCCTTCCTCGACCATCTGCTGTTCCATCCATTTTTCGTTTCTGTGTCTGCAAATAAACAGAAGCAATTAACTTTTGGTCATCACAAGACAAACATGAAAAATGACAATGTTCTCCTAGTATTTCATTTACATTCCTGAAATCCTCCTCCTGAGTCCCAATGCTGAGAGCAGAGACAAGGCATCTGTGAGGCCTCCACCCACCCTCACCGCCCAGTACCGTCACCTCTCCCTAAAGTGACTCAAGATTATTGTGTTTACTAAAACTGAAGGCCAACTAACATGTCAGTGACAGCCAAGTAATATTCCTAAAGAGTTTTGAAAACAGACCAGGGGGGCCCGGGAGATAGCATGGAGGTAAGGCGTTTGCCTTTCATGCAAAAGGTCATCGGTTCAAATCCCAGTGCCCCATATGGTCCCCCGTGCCTGCCAGGAGCGATTTCTGAGCATGGAGCCAGGAGTAACCCCTGAGCACTGCCGGGTGTGACCCCCCCACCCCCCAAAAAAAAAAAAAAGAAAAAGAAAACAGACCAGGGTGGTGGTGCAAGGCATGACGAGTCTGTCTGCCTCGTGTGCGCTACCCAAGGATAGACTGCAGTTAGATCCCCCAACATCCCATATGGTCCCCGGTCTCCCAAGCCAGGGGCGATTTCCGATTTCTAAGCATATAGCCAGTAGTAACCCCTGAGTGTCACCGGGTGTGGCCCAAAAAAACAAAAAAGTTTTGGGGGGGAAAAACACCGTCACGGCAAACATTTACCAACTTGTGGACACGTACAGAAGGCTTTGGTCCTCTCTTCTTTTTCTCAGCCTTCTCCTTCTCTTCTAATTCCATGTTTTCTCTTTCGATCAAGGTAATTAAGGTGTTACACCTTCGCTGAAGCTCCTGAATTGTAAACAAATTCACATGATTAAATTGGATTTTCTATCTCTAAGTCTTCATGGCCACAATTATAGGCAATGTCAGAGTATAACAGTCATGTATATACACTCTCAAGAAATAAAAAATTCAAAAGCAATGCATTTTCATATAAAACCCACAATTCAGGCTATGAAGCTGAAAATGTTTTAATTTTGTATTTAAACCCACTTGAACCCTTGTCCCAGCCCAATTTAGTTATCTGCTAAAAAATGTTATAATCCTTCCTGCAAAGACTCATCCCACCCCTGGTTCTGAAGTGTGGAGACACACTGTAGCCTCTTACCATGACTTCGTGTGCGGCTGGGGGGGGGGGGTGTATGTGGGTGCATGTAACCACGCCCATACAGTCCTCCCAGCCCTGCTGGGAATGATTCTGAGCTCAGAGCCAGGAACTAAACCTTGAGCATCAAACTCTAACCACTCCCCCAACGTTCCCCCAATGAAAGATACAGGGAACTTGTTTATCCAATATATACCAAACTTAAGATGATAAAATTGTTAATTAGCATTATCATCATCATGAAGAACCCAAGATGAAGTTAAAAATTCAAAGAATGAATAAATTATGTAAGGAAAAAATATCGAAGTCAAACTTCTGTATTCTACTTCTAAATTGTCAAAAATATAACTTCCTCCTCAGGAGCAGCCAGATACTAGAAATGAAAGTAAAATGCATTGAGTCCAGAGTGTCTTAGCTACACTGAACTGTTCAAATAAACTAGGCCCAGCACAGTGATGAGCAGATGCCTGAGTCCAAGTCCCTTGAGAGAGAAGTATGTGCATTGACAAAATCGAAAGTCTGAAGGTACATTTCCTGTTATTACACTGGAAAAGAGACTGAGCTCCAGTGCATGAAAGGACACAGTCCTGTCCACAGGATGCCCAGCACACAGCTCCTGGGCACTTGGCACTTGCTGTATACATGAGATGCCAGAGGTTCAATTTTGGCCAGGAATGAACTGAGACTGTTTCAAATTACTAAAAAGGAGGGCCGGAGAGATAGCACAGCAGTAGGGCATTTGACTTGGACGCAGGTGATCCTGGATGGACGGTGGTTCGAATCCTGGCATCCATATGGTCCCCCATGCCTGCCAGGAGCGATTTCTGAGCACAGAGCCAGGAATAACCCTTAGGTGCCACCGGGTGTGACCCAAAAACCAAAAACAAACAAACAAAACAACAAAAAACCGGAGCCAGAGCAATAGCACAGTAGTGGGACTTTTCCCTTGCACACTGCTGACCTGGGATGACCCAGGATCAATTCATGGCATCTCATTTGATCCCCTAATCCTGCCATGAGTGATTTGCTGAGTGCAGCCAAGAGTAACCCCTGAGTATGTACAGATGTAGCCCAACACCCCTGCCCCCAAAATGAGGTAGAATGATCAAGAATAAAACAAGTAAGCTTCATGATATTTTTTTCTGTGGCTATGAACTTTTTCTAAAAAATGACTTAAGAGTATGACATTAACCAAGATTTACCTCGAAGGTACAGGGAACCACAATTACCTCTTCAAGTTAAGTCCTTGAAGAATAGTGAAGAAGATATTACTCTGAATGGTGCTATTTAGTCAGTAAAGAACGCAACTACTATGGCCTATGCTAAACTAGAGAAAAGCCAACCCCTCACCATGGCGGTCCTGGACTTGAGAAACCAGTCAAAGCGGAACTGAGGCGAGTTCCGGATACACTGGCGCAGCTCATCATACACATTCTCCTTGTCAAAGCCAAGCTTATGCAGCATGCAGATCAGGAAGCGGTCCTCTTCCTCAGTGTAGTTCTTCCCCTTGTTAGTGCCATACGAGATTCTCAGCTGGTGGAAGGGAGCTTTGTATCGTCCAATCTATCAGGAAGATTTTATATTCTGTAAGATACACTATCACTGTTGGGTCATGCTACTGTAGACAATCGTCTAGCCAACACATCTCAGATGTTTTTGATGATCTTTGCTCTGAAACAGCTTTATGGTTTCCTAGAGAAATAAATCCGGACCTGTGCGGAAAAGACTTCCAGTGCCTAAGATCCACAGCTACATCAATGGATCAATACCATTAATGCTTTCCAGGTAGCTACCGCCATCACCATCAATTCGCAGTTCCTTTAATAACTACTGTCCTTGGGCCAGAGTGGCAGCACAATGTGTAGGGGATTTACTTTGCACATAGACAACCCGGATTTGATTACCTACCCGCATCCTCTATGGTCCCCCCAGCCTGCCAGGAATGATTTCTGAGTGCTGAGCCAGGAGTAAATCCTGAGCACCAGAGTGTGATCCCTCCCCTCAAAAAAAGAAAATCTACTATCCATGGACTGAAAAATGGATCAAGGATGGAGCTAATGAGTCTGAGCATTCCCCTGCTAAGTTCATGCTGCAAGGTGTGCCACATGTATGCGGCCCCATCACCAGAGAAGAAAAAGAACTAAGAAGCAAAGGTACCTTAGTGTCAAGTGCTTTTTTGATGCTGATTCTTCTTTGAATTCTTGCCTCTCCCCTCTCGATCTGGGCCATGATCTTTTCAATGTCCTGAAGCTCATTGCATCGCTCCCAGAATACAGCTGTGACAGGAATACAGGTTGGACAGAGAATAAGTGGGGGGCAAAAAAGGAGATTGGGGTAAGTCATGTTAATGTTCCATCTAATATTAGAAAGTTAATGTTTTGTTAAATGTTGAATATATATATATATATAAACTTAAAATATCAAGTAGGGGAAGGGGCAAAGCACAACTGACTCAGGTAAGATCCCAAGCACCACATATGGTCCCTTAGACCGGCTAAGAATGATTACCAAGTGCAGTATTAGGAGTAAACCCTGAGTATTTCCAGGTGCTGCACCCAAACAAACAAAATCAATCAAGGGCTAGAATATTACAGCAGGTAGGGCACTTGCCCTGCATGCAATCAACCTGGGAATGATCCTGGGCATCCCATTTGGTCCCCTGAGCACTACTAGGTGTGGTCCCTAAACTAACAAGAAAAAAAAAAAACAAAAAACACTCTAATAGTGAAGTCTACTTTTAAGCATGTCATACCACTGAACAAACACACTGGAAATACAATTAACTTCGGTAAACATGGGCACTAATACTTGAGAATTTAAGGAATAAAATAAAACAGCGCAATCGCTTAACCTGCTGCCATTTTCTTGGCAACTGCTATTTATCTAGAGTACAAAAAAGAATTCGGCCATTTTAAAGAAATGACCAAAATAAATCTGGCTTTTCCAGGAGTTCTAAAGAGTCTGAACTATTAGATGAATATTATTAAATGAACCATTACCTGAATACTCAATGACTTCTTCTGGGGTTTTTCCTTCTACTTCTCTTGCTATATTTTCAATGTCATCACGACCCCACTTTTCATTTGCTTTGATAAACTGGTTAAAATCTCTCTTATTCCAGTTGGTAAATCCCTTCAAAGAAAAAAAAAATTTTCAGCACAGGGAACATGGAAAAAACATGTAGTACCTCCGTTTTTATATATCACACAAATTAAATTAAATTAACCTTTGGTTCCTACAAGTTTTTCTTTTTGTTAACATTTCTTGAGGGTCTATTGAGTTACAAAGGGCTGGAGCTGAAAGCCCATGTGCAGGTCTGGACCCTGGCATGATAGGGTCCCCCGATCACCACCAGAGCAACCATCAAGCACCAAACCAAGAGCAGTCCTGAACAATGCTCCAAACTAAAGTGACGCTTTATGAAAGGTATGTGTACCTTCAACAGGACAACATCCCCTGCTTACATACCCAGGAATTCCACCCAGAAGGGAGGAATGCATGCTCTATGAAAACATGGCAAAGATCTGGACTCTGAATGAGCCAGCTAACTGGGAGAAGCAATTGAGAAATGAAGGGAAAACAAAGCTTTAAAGAGATTCTCTTTTTGTCTTTTTGGGCCACACCCAGCAGTGTTCATGGGTTACTTCCTGGGTGAGCTCAGAGATTAATTCTTGCTGGAACACTCTTGGCTGGGCTCAGGGGACCATATGGGATGCTAAGAATTGAACCAGGTCGGCCACATGCAAGACAAGTACCCTATACCAGCTTTTTAAGACAGATTTAAAGCTCAGCTTCGGGGGCCCGGGAGATAGTATGGAGGTAAGGCGTTTGCAAAAGGTCATCGGTTCGACTCCCGGTGCCCCATATGGTCCCCCGTGCCTGCCAGGAGCAATTTCTGAGTATGGAGCCATGAGCAGCCCCTGAGCACTGCCGGGTGTGACCCAAAAACCAAAACCCCCCCCAAAAAAAAAGCTCAGCTTCAGAGAGTAGTGGTTGAACCCATAAATAAAAAGCATCTAGAGGGACAGAGCAATAGCAATGCAGGTAGGGCATATGCTTAGTACATGGCTGTCCCAGGTTTGATCCCTGGCATCCCATATGGTCCCTGCCAGGAGCAATTTCTGAGCACAGAGCCAGGAATAACCCCTAAGCACTGCCAGATGTGACCCAAAAACAGTACAACAGGTAGGGAGTTTATTTTGTATGTGTTCTAACACAGGTTCAATCCTGGATATCCCATATGGTTCCCTGAGCCCTGCCAGGAGTGTTCCAGTAAGAAGAAGAGCCAGGAGTAACTTCTGGACACTGCCAGGTATGGCCTTCAAACAGACCGAAGTACCTAGCAGAGGCCTGTAATCGAAAATAACTAGCAGCAAACAAGTAAGATCCACCCAAAAGGAAAGACAGACAACAAAAAAGATGAGGGAAAACACTCAACTCTCCAATGACCAAGTGTCCCAAGAGCCACCACCAATCTCAAGGTGGCAGGTGCCAGCACATCCATGGCCTCTCCCTGCCAATCGTTTCCTTCCTGGAATCTACCAGTCAAGTGTGCCTCTCCCCAGAACCCACTAGAACCTGCTATGCCCTGACCTGGGCCATACCTGTGTCAGCAGTTTCTCTTTTTCCTCCAGCTCTTCATCATTCAGGGGTTCAGCCTCATCGATTTTCAGCTGTTCTTCTTTTTGTGCCTGAGCTGCATTCGGGAGGTCAGGATTACGAGGCACCTAAAGTGATTCCCATCGATCATTTGATTTAAACTGTGACTAAGCTCTGCACTAAATCAATGACACTTCTGCTCAGGTTTTATCAACTATGAAATATAGCAACATACATTCAAACATTTAAGCAATTAACCTAATCAGGCTAATGAGGAAGTATTTTATAAAGACCACCAAAAGTGGTCCTCAGTACCCTGCCAGATGTGACCCTTAAAATACAATTAAAAATTAAGTCAGCATTCCTTATTAGGAATTAGGAGGTACAAATAAGTCAATATTAAAAATAACTTATATTTTTGCTTTTGAATAAAGACCAGAGATTAATCAAAAAATTTTCATTACCTTATATCCAATAGTTTTTCTGTAATATAGAATTTCTTTCTCTAGTAATTCAAATAAACGTGGAGGAAAGAACTGGAAATCCTGAACATTGGGTTGTTTGGGAGGTCGAGGAGCCTAAAAAAAAATAACAAGAGTATTTGTTGCCTAGTAAAACAAACAGCTTTGTTTTCAATTTTTTTTTAATTTCCTTTACTCTGTAAACCCTAGTTCTAAGTTACTGAATGCATCTTTCAATAAAACTGAAATCACAGTTTCAAAATGCAGAGAAGTCAAATTCTAGAAACAATGCCCAGAGTAAGACGGCCTGTGGGGAACATTCCTTCCCAACCTCCCACAGACCAGATCCCAGCATTCAGAGACCCACGTCTTTCCCTCTTACCTTGGGTGCTTTGGGTTCACTGACACGAAGAGCTTCCCTGAAATACGCGTCCACGGCGTAGTTCGCTTTTCTCTCCCGTTTGGGTGGCTCGATCCACTCTGTGAAGGCGATCTACCAACACAGAACTCAAATCACCAACTTTTCTCTCGCAACTGCAGGTTTTTTTTTTTCCCTTGGTTTTTGGGCCACACCCAGTAACGCTCAAGGGTTACTCCTGGCTATGCGCTCAGAAGTCGCTCCTGGCAGGCACGGGGGACCATATGGGAACCGGGGGATCGAACCGTGGTCCGTCCTAGGCAAGGCAGCAGGCACCCTACCTCCTGCGCCACCTCCCGGCTCCCACAACTGCAGTTCTTAAGTGAATGCACGCAAGTTGTATCATGTGCAATTTGTAACTGATGCTGCTAAAAGGGGAATTCCTAAGCTCCTTGACTGGGGGCTGGAGAGCTGGCACATCGGACAGGGCTCATCGCATAATGCTCACTCAGCACAGGCTGTCATTATTGCCTGACCAAGTGACTGTGCCAGCATATGCGCGGGACAAACAATGTGACAATTCAAATGAGGGAGAAATATAGATTATACCCCCCTGTAATTATTATCAACTAGCTCTGCTGTTGGGAAGCTCTTAACAAAAGATAATGGTTATTTTTGCCAACAATTTTAATTTCCAAATATCCCAATACAGATCATCTTCACACCACACAATGTATTTCAATTTGTTAGACTGGAGAACATGTTTCATTATACAAAATTTCAGAACATTTCAGCTCATCAAAAACTTGGCACCGTGTTTATATACAAAATGTCAGCAATTTGGAAAGCAAATAATCAGAAATGACTGCATTAAATTTCTAAGGCCTACCATTAGACCTACCACTTAAATCCAAAGTCGCCAGTAAATTAAAGCCCTCAAACACCAACCCCCATTTAAATTACCTTCTGCTTCTCTCTGTAGTCTTCACCTTCAAAGTTGTAGACACTTGACTCCGTGTCCACCGTGAAGTTCCGTAGAGAGCTCTCGCCCATCTTGGAGAGCTTTTCATTCATCTCCGCCGTCTAGAAGACCAAAGTAACACATTTTAAAGATGAGGATTTAAAAACCATATAAACTAGGATCAAAATGAGCTCGGAATTACAACAGACAAAAACTTCTTAGAGGGAAGGCTACCTATAAGTTACATAATTCATCAAATTCTTCCTCAATTCAGTCTAAAGCACGGATCTTCAAACTACAGCCCGCAGGCCACATACTGTATTTGTTCCGTTTTTGTTTCTTTACTTCAAAATAAGATATATGCAGTGTGCATAGGAATTTGTTTGTAGTTTTTGTTTTTACTATAGTCCGGCCTCCAACGATCAGAGGGACAGTGAACTGGCCCCCTGTTTAAAAAGTTTGAGGACCCCTGGTCTAAAGGTTGGACATGTCTCAAGCAAGTTCAATCCACACATCATACCTTCTTTGCACCTCTTTCCAAAATACCATCAATATCTTCATCTGTAATCTCACTTTCCTTTGAGGCAAACACATGAGTTGCCCCATGTCGAATCATTTGAAGCATTTCATCTTTCCCAATTTTGTTCAGATTCTGATCCACAAGTCTCCCTGAAAAAAAAGAGAAATCACGTTGTATAAAGTGAATCAGATCAATCTCCTTTGCTGGAATTTTAAGGGTCTGATGAAGTGCCATGCCTCATTTTATCTAAAATATCAAGCATTTTAGAATTCAGAAGCGGCATGGATCAAGTCAACCTGGTGAGTTTTCATAATGGTTTAGACTCACCTTGTTGAATAACTATCGAGTCCAGGCGAAGTTTCATCTCAGCCCGTTCCACTATTCTCTCTTCCACGGTGTTATCAGTTATAAAGCGGAACACCCGGACTGTCTTGGTTTGTCCAATTCTATGCGCCCGGTCCTAGGCATATTACAATTTTTGACTTTCCATACAATTAAAAGTTCATATAAGGATCAGTTCAGTATGCATACCAAGAAAACTGCATTCTAGTAGAATTTCAAACAATCAAACCATA